>VNKC01001283.1:0-63242 GCA_008042775.1 Drosophila pectinifera | reverse complement strand
TATATAAATATATAAATATATAAATATATAAATATATAAATATATAAAAATGAAATAGTTTATAGGTAGGATGAAATCTTATATAAATATTAGCATTTATAATTATATATAAATAAAAATATGTCGTCAGAGTTGACAGAGTTTGTTGGCGGGCTCCGAGCTTGATATTAGGTGCCCAACCATGTCTTATATTAAGGAAATAATATTTAGTATTATATTTCTTTTACATTTTTGTACTAAATTACCATTAAAATATATAAACTTGTACTAAAATTTTTTTTGAAACAAAACTTCCAAATTATTTACTCACATTGTCGTCTTTTCTCTCTGTGTAAACCTACAGAGATCCGTTGCAACAGTCTCGGCTGCTTCGCCGTTTTTCAATGGATCTGTCCTTGGCAAAGTGCATTGCCGGCAGCGACGTTGGCGTCGCTGTCAGCGCCAGCAGAGCGTTGCAGTGCGTTCATTCGCCTCGAAAGCAATTGTTGTTGCAACTGCAATTGCAGTTGCGTCGCTGCTGCCCCTGTCGCTGCCGCTGCCGCCGTTGCTGTTTTGGGCCTGCGCCCGCCTGCTTTTGCTTAATTTATTGACTTGACTGTGGCAATTTATTTGCCAAGCGACTAAAACTTCAATTACGCACGCACTTTCTAAAAATACAGACCGAAAATACAGCCCCTGAAAAAAGCGCGAGCCCGAAAATTGCTTAGTTTTTATTTTAATGTTCGGTTTCAGTTCAGTTTCAGTTTCTCGGATTGCTGCAAATATTTATGAAACAAACTCAAGTTCGTGGGCACAAAAGAGTTGCATTGTTTGCCGCAGTTCGTTTGTTGGTTTCAGCTCTGTGAAAAGGAAAGTGACACACGCTGGCCGATAAGCAAACACACACTAAGTGGGTCACTTGAAAAGATCAGCTGTCATTGCGATATATATATCATATATATGGACACGAGTGGGGTGAAAATTATAGCCCTGCTAACTTAATATTCCAGTGTTTCTTAAGAAATTATAATTAAAGTCTTTGCTTTGTCAGTGAGATCAAAAATAACTAGGTTTAATATAGAGAATTCTTTTAGAGTTTAAAAAATAAGAGTAAATGAACCTTTAATCCTTATCCTAGGCGAATGAATTGTCTGAAATGAACACTAGAAGAATGAACACTAGCAGAATGAACACTAGAAAAATGAACACCAGGAAAATGAATACTAATAAAATGAACACCAGAGAAATGCGCAATAAAAAATGAACTTAACAAAAAATAATCACTTGGAAAATTGTATAATTTTAATTCTGACGAATTTCAACCAATTCTAAATTAGTAATATTCCTGTATATGGAGTATTTTACAAACATCGTCTTGGTGTGCTATATTAATTTCATTGCAGCTGTGTGTATATAGCGAAGCTTTCAGGCTCAAGGCTTGCGCGTTGGAGAAATGATAAGAAACCGAGGAGTTGAACAAAGGAAAGGGGCCGGGCTTTATCATTTTTTTTTAGCTGCAGCTGGCACTTGGCAAATACTGGAATCGACATCGGAATCGATTTCTTATCAGGACTAAACTTTGACTTTCGTTTACAAGATTTCGCATTCAGCGAAAGAAAGAGGCCCCTTTCATTAGCTAGCCATTAATGGTAAATTATATTGACAATTGTTCTGGGCTTGTTTGTTCGCCACGATCAATGGCTTCGCTTTGTATTCATTTGAATTTGTTTCCCATTCCTGGCGCCGGGCTCTGGTCACTTGACTTAACCTTTGGATACGCCTACGCCCTAAAAAAAGGAAGAAAAACGAGATTATTCACATGAGATAAAGCAAACGAACAAGTTTTCGGACAATCTTTTCTGTTTTTCTTTATTTTTTTGCCCATTTCAAAATTAATATTCTCACGGCGCAAAGTTTTGGTTTTGGTTTTCTCTCTTGATTTTTGCAGTTTCGTTTTCAATTGCATTTTACTGTCAGTTGATTTCCTGCTCTGTTCCATATGTCTTTGGTACACTGTAAATTAATTTGGACTTTAATAAAATTAGGAAAAGTAAATTGTTATTATAAATATAACAAAACCGATCAGGATTATTGTAAAAATAAAATTATAATACTGCTTATACCAGCGTTATTATGCTGCCTAATAAGGTCTATAATTAAAGGTTTATAAAGCATATTTTTAGGAATTTTAAACCAAAGGACACCGAAAAAATGATCTCTTAATAATTCGAAATGTAAAAAACTTGTGAATATTTATATACACATAAAAATAATACTTTTCTTGCTGTGTGCAACATTTGTTTCTTGTTTATTGCCATCGTCGTTGTCTGACGATTTTTGTCAGTTGATCTTTGACACATTTCAGGGTGCGGCTCCTCAGCTCCTCCCCTCTGATTTTCGTTTACTTTGGCCTGCTTCAATTTGGCTTTTTGTTGTTTTTTTTTTGGCTGCGAGTAGGTGACTTTTCAGCCGATGCTTATCGGGCCTTCTTCCCCTCCTTCGAGCGACATGTGCACGTACAGCAATTGTTTGTGTTTTTTGTTGTTGATTTTTTTTAAGCCATGTGTTTGTATTGGCAGCATGTTTCTTTGTGATGCGCGATTAATTGCATATTAATTTTGTTTATTTTTAAAGGGTTGACGGGGGTGGGCACCTCCGATCTTGGCACGTTTAATGCGGTAAGTGGGTGAAAAAAATATATATATAAACAAAAGCAAGCACAAAATCCCCCAAAAATCCACATAATAATAGCAAATAAAACGTATTTAAAATTTCGTGCGCGTGTTGGGAGTTTTTCTTTTTTTTTCTTTTTGTAGGTTGTCCCTCTCAGCGTGAGAACAAAAAACGAAACTCTGTCTTAAGTTTTTTTAATTAGTTTTTGTTTTGCTTTGGGAGCACCTGTCACCCTGAAAAAAATTGGATTTCCAAACTGCAACAACGCTGAAATGGAAAGCGAATTCGCTTTCAATTTTTAGTTATAGTTTCAACTTGAATGCAATCTCGTTGTAGCCATCTCTTTCTGATACTGACACGCCTCCCTTTTTTTGAGCTGGCAGCTGCCAACGACCGTTATTTTTCTATTACCCGTATTCGCGTTGTTTTATTAAATTTTTGTATTCCTTTTTGTGCCAGATCATCTTCATTAGCAGCGCCCCCTGGCGCTAGCGATCGGTAGCAGGTTAACGGTGGTACCAAAGTTTGGGATTGTTTAATTGATTTTTAAATGATCAATAACTCAAACATGACTTGCAGTTTAAAATATATTTAAAGCCAATTTTAATGAATTTTGAAGATTTATTAAGGCACTGTGGCGGTTTTATGTGATATTTTATACCATACGTTTGTAAAGAGAGTCACACTTTGCCCTTAGTTATTAATTAAACTAAAAATTTACTAATAAAATTGTATTCTTATAACTTATTTAGAGCATATAACTCTTCAGCTAAATTTTAAACTAAATTCATAATAAACAAATAATTTATTATATCAAATTTTTTTAAAGAGCAATACTCACTCATCAGTTATTATTTAATTTTTGATATTAAATACTTAACATTTAGAGATGAATCCTTTGATATTATAAGTGTCATCAATTTAAGAATGAATGCCAAGCTCTTCATAAATAAATTTCCCTCAAAGTTAAATATTAATTTCAGTGCGATTTCACTAGCTTTGTCCCACTGTTCGCGTCACCTTCTTCTGCTGCTGCGGCTGCTGCTGCCGCTTCTTCTCATCCATCTGACGTGCTGCTGCAATGGCAAAATAAATTCGCTTTTGCTACTGTTACAAGTTACTTAAACAATTGCCTAGTTGTGTGGCTGTTGTTTTTGTTGTTTGCCTTTTGTTGCTTTGCACAATTTTGCGTTTGTTGAACCTCGTTTGTAATTTTGTTCGCTTCTGTCTTTCGCTTTGTGCGCGATTGTTGCAAAATTAATTTTAAAGTGTAGTGGAAGTAGAAAGCTCAAAACAAGTGGGCATTTGTGGGCGTGGGCTTTTGTTTTATGCTTTATACGTTTTTGCTTTTCCGCTGCTACGCTTTCAGGCAATTGTGTGGCATCTAATTTGTGTAATTATATTCAAATTTAAAACTATGTAAATTTCTTACACAAATTATTTGCATTTAAATTGCCTCAGCAGTGCGAACGTCATCGTTAACAACAATTATTGTAAATTACTTAGCACAAAAATACATTTTCCTTTGTGTTGGTCTTCTGTCCGTCTCCTTCGCTCGGCTTTAAATGATACCAAATTGAGCTTCTCGCCCACACAATGAGAGTGTGAGTGCTCTCTCTCTCTCTCGCACTCCTCTCTTTATTGATACAGCTCTGAATTGCTGACATCATACTGCTATTGTTTTTATTGTTGCTGCGGTTGGCGTTGCATTTAGCTAGAAATTGCAATGCACTTTTAAGTCAACTTGTCGTCGCTCTAACAGTAAAATGGCAAAAGTAGCAATAAAAACAAAACAGCGACAACTCAGCTACTGAGGCTTTAATCGAACGATTTCGAATGAATCACTCCTCCAAATGAGTGCGTTCTAGCATTCAACTTGCATCACTTTGTGCACAGAAAAATAAACTATAAATAATAATAAATTTTTCTTTGGTTGGTTCATTCTTTGGACCTATATTTGTCATAATTATTCCACATTATTCCATCAACTAGTAACCGCACTCATATTTTTAGAACATTTTGAAACCCTTTATCTTGTCAAATAATTCCCTTTTTTCCTATACCTAATAATCATATAATTTTATATATTTTCCTTTTAATGCCAGTGTAATTCCCTCCCATTTTCATGCCCAAGAAGGCCACAAATTAACTGTAATTCTGTAATTAATGAAATGTCACTACACATATTGATGTGATCGATGCACGATCGCAAGTAGATCGGAATAGTGTTCGCTGAGCCTTGCCGTATGTAGATGGGCTTAATTGAATATTGCAATAATTACAAAAATATTCTAGTTGCGGCGAAATGATGGCGTTTTAGCTTTGAATAACAATTAAACGCTTTGTAATTTATGGACTGCGCATTCATAGACGGATAAAGATAGAGGGAGAGATCTATTTTTACACTCTAAACCTAATGATTGTCGGTGGTGGTGATGATGACATTGTCTGGTCTTGAATAGAAAATAAATAATACATGGGCGTCGCCTTTAGTGCTTAATACCAAGATCTCTCTGCTTGTCTAATTAGTCATATCTAGCGGTTGTTACTTTTTTTATTTTCTTTATAATTTTTAAATATCTCTCTTTGTTTTTAAGCCCTGGCCATTATTATTTTCGTTATCTTTTTTCACAGCGCCCCATTGGGCACTCGCTTTCTTATCGCTGGGCCGGCAGACCCGGCGTATGCTTAATGTGAGTGCCCTCGGAAATGTGACTTATGTCACTCCCGATTCGAGGCGAGCTTTCTGTAATTCTCTATGGAAATTTCTTTGTTTTCTTACATTCCTCGCGTAGCAGATGTTTTTTTTATCGCAAATTTCTTGGAGATTTTTGTCGGTCCCCAAAATAAAATAACCCTTTTTGTTGTCGTAAGTCCAAGCACATTGCTTATGGCCCTTAAACAGGTAAATAAGTTTTGGGGCGGAGGAGACCTTAGTCTAGCTCTATCTTAATAAGAAATCTCCCGACCGCATAAATAACACTTAACAAGTTGTGGTCTCAACACACTCGGCCCTTGTCCCTTTCTGTTGTCTCACTTCCCCTTTTTCCCCTTTTTCCCTTTTTCCGGGCATATTTCATACGAAATTTGCTGGGTTTTTATTTTTTTGTATGGTACTCTTTAGAAAAAAGGTGCTTATAATTTAGATAGAAAGTTGGTTGTACTACAAACATATCTTATTTATAACATCTAGGGTTTTTTTTGTTCCTGGCTTCATGTTTAAAATTTCTTTTATTAATGATCATGTAAAAGTCTGTTATCTTTTAATTCGGATGAAGCACTAATTTGGGGTTAAAAAAAAGAGTTTTATATTTTTTAGTGGTTTAAATTCTATTTTTCTTTGGTTAACTTTTTTAAAAATGATTTTTTTTCTCGCGTTTTGTTTGTCGCGTGTTCTGCTATACATTTTTTTGGGCCTTGGGTGGTCTGGCATTTATTATTATATATTTTTTTTTTAATTTAACTTACTTTAACTTTAACTTAGGGAAACATACTTTAAGGCACCTGAAGATTTCACCTTTGCCATGGGGGTATAGCCTGGTAGTTCTGGGTCTTTAATCAACTGCCGGCAGGGAAATATCCCTCACAATTTTGCGGTCAGGTTTGATGGTGGTTGATGGTGTTTGTCCCCTCTATTTTTTTTGTTGTTGTTTCTACCCCGTCAAAGTTGCCACAAAATATGTCTGTGCGGCGGAGAGCTGCCTTTGTTGTTGGCTAACGTGTTTGGTTTTGGTCTAATTATGCTGCCATGTGGGCTGCCGTGTCGTTAAGTGAATTGCCTTTGCCTTGTGACTTGACTAATTTTGGAACTCCAATTGTTTTATTTTTGGCTGTCCGCTTGCTAATGAATTTTAATTGCAATCTGGCAGGTAATGCACTCCGACCCCTCAAATAGGGATTACCCCCGGCGGTGCTGACATTTTCTGGCTATTAGAGGACGGCCACGCACGGGTCAGTAGTTTTTCCGCTAAGGAATTTTCACGCCAACGCCCACGAAAATTCAAATAGCAGCGGCGATGAGAGGTGGTGATGACTCAACGCCGAAGAGCCGGGGGGAGGAGGGACTTTTGTTGACCACAGACAACAATTACACAATTATGCGAAAGACGGCGGGGGGAATGAAGTACTCTGTCCATGTGTGTGCCCGCGCCGTAAAAGCCTTGAATTAATTAAAAATCTAAGCCTAAGCTTGGCGGCCAGACGCGCCAGCAATAATAACAACAATGCCACTGGCCAACAATGATATTGTTGGCCAACAGCTACAGGCAGAAGAAAATAATGTTGTAACAAAACATAAGTGCGAAACATGATTCGAAAACTATGCACACACGAAATTTTTTGGATTTTTGCTTATAGGTTGATTGCAATTAAAATTTTACTGCCGATAACAGTGCGAGTCGTGTCTATAAAACGATTTATGGTTTTGGCGATTACTAGTTGTAGTTATCTTACAGCATTAATTATTATTCAATAACTATAAAGACAAGTTGCAGTACACAAAACAAGTCGCATTTATTCAACAACTCTGTTTACCTTCGCCAGACAATTATAATTTTAAATAGATCGTAATAATATTTTATTGTCTTGACAATTTGTTCTTGAAAAATTAGAGGAAATAGTTATAAAATGAAGTAATTAGAAATTGTTTAAAAAAATAATTATAATTTTGGTAAAACAACTATTTAATTAACTCTGAAGTATGGTGTGAAAAACATAAGAATCTTAACCTGAAAATAAAAAAAAGTACATTAACTTTGGTGAAATATAATTACCTTTATGTTAGACCATTAAATATATATGCATATTACATTTTTTATGAAACCCACAAATGGTTTTGAAAGTTTATGTCAAGTTTATATCATGTATAATTTTTTTTATAATAATTATAGATTAGCGCTATGAAATACTTTATTATTTGTGGCAGAACTTAAAGTTTCGTAATATTTTTGAAATTTTTTGTTGCTCATACGCACTGTGGCCGGGACCGCAGCTTAATTGAATGCATAAATCAAGCGAGTGCATTCATTTAGAGTCCTCAATACCCGCCCCTCGTCGTCGTAGTCGTCGTCGTCGGCATGTCAAGTGTCAGTTACAGAAAAACGCTGAAAATTGTGGAATAAAATGGGTGGAGTTCAAATCACCTCGAATCGTGCCTTTGTCTATCGGCGTCCCAAAGAAATAGTTAGACAGACACACACAAAAAAAAGGAAATAATAACAAATGAAACAAAAATCAACAGAGCGCTGAAAAAATATTGCCAATTAGAATTAATGTGGGCACTCGCGATGAGATTTTTTTCTTTTTTTCGGCTGAGACTCAGTCGGGGAGTCGTCGTCGTCGGACATGTTTCCAATTATTTTTGAATATTTCTCAGCTATTTGCACTTGTTGGTCGGCGGAATGGGTTGGTCCCAGGCATCCAAGGCACCGAAAAAATACATTGATTTATAGAGGAAGTTTGCGCGGCTCCAAAAGAGCCGCCGCTGACAGCTCAATTTGTCTTGAGCGAGAGACGCAGAGATACAGAGATACATACGTTACTCAAAGATACTTTATACCATTTCGGAGGCTGGCTCGACCTTCTCCTGGTCGATATTTGCCCAGAGTTGATCTTCTCACCTGTCTTACGCATGGGAGTCACAGAGTCTCAGAGTTATTCCCTCTGTTTGTTCTCCGAGGCTGTTTGAGTTAGTTAAATATTGATTGATCACAAATTCTGCGAAGGGCAAACAGTGACTCTTTTTTGGGGAGATGGAAATTTTTAGCACAAATTATAAGCAACATTTTAACCTGCTGTACTGTTTAATATAATTAAATAACTTAAATGTCTCTCCCAAATATCGATCGCTACCCAAAATTTGCCCGTATATACATATGTATGCAAATGTTTTCCTTTCACACGAATTCACCCAGCACACATGTTGGAGGCTCTCGGGTTAAATGTAATTAAATGTGTTTACTCCGAACAAATGCTAAGAAAGCCAGGCATTAATTAAAAGCAGAAATAATATTCAAATGTGTCCATGTCTGGGCCTGGCTTACACATGTTCCCCATCGATCCGACGCCCTTTCCCCATCTTGTAGACTTTTATTTTCATTCCTTCTACTATTAAATAATTTGAATACGAAATAAAATGTTAGTTGGCAAGAGTTGTGGCAATTAATTTGACGCCTCTGGACAGAACACAAAAAATATGTGTCCCCGCGCCACATGTGTTGCAAGAGGGCTACAAAATCCATTTTAATTGCAAAAACTGTGCGTGTGGCATGAGAAGTGAAAAGGGATCAAGTCACAGTTGCCGCCTGGCCTGCTCCATATATATATAGTGTGTGGTATCTGTAGCCTAGAGCCTGTGTCTATGAACTTGCCACCGCAACACGCGAACTGCTGCGGTCTAGTTGCTGTGCAAAAACTTGGCAACTTTGCACATTTGCCCCCAACTCTTTGCCAACTAACACTGCATATTTGTCCAAAGTAATGAGACTTTTCACAGCTCTTTTTTTTTTGTGCCCCGTGGTTTTTGTAGTATTATTTTTTCCATAGTACACCATAGCCGCCGCCGCCGACGACCAGAGCAGCGTGAAGTCGTAGTTGTCTCCTAGACAGCCTCGAAATGCATTATGGGAATTTTGTGGCATTTTCATTAACAGCAACGCCGAGTGTTGTCCCCTCCTCTTTTTCATATGGATTATTAGTATGTGAGTGTGTGGTATGTGTGTGTTTCAGTTTTAATTTGTTTGCGATTAACACGCAAGCGTAAAAAATATTTCCAACTTATTGAGTCTTGCGTGAGTCATGGGGGGCACACGAGCTACAGATTAGGTAAGATTTAAAAAAGATTGTGCACATAATGGCAGTCATAAAAATCTTTAATATTTTCTAGCATTCTTTGGATATTTTTTAATATTTAATTTAAGTACAACATACAGATATTAAAGCCATTTATATATTTATTTTATCATTTATTCTATTTAACAGTTAAAAAAATTGTTTTTAATGTATATTATTTGGGAATTAAAAAAACCCCCATTTTAGCTTTGTAATAAATTCTACTTTACTTCATATATATGTAATTATTTTGTTAATAAATATCCCAAAATTAAAGCTATTTATATATTTATTGTATCATTTTTTGTCTTTAAGAGTTAAAAACATATAAAAAAAAAAACTTATTTAAGGAGTTAAAACCCTCTTTTTAGCATTGTAATAAATTCTACTATATTTCTTATATGTGTAATTATTCTGTTAATAAATATCCCAAAATTAATAGACCCTCTTTATAACCATATTTCTATTTAAAGCCAAAGAATGCAAGCAAATCGTTAAGAAGAATTTTGCTTTCTTCAATTTGTCTTGATTTCCTTCCTTCCAGCTGAAAGGAGCCTTAAATTTCTGGCCGCCAGCTGCTGACGTTGCTGAATTTATAGGATCCCCTATCAAGGCCCCCCCAGTTTCCTACCCTCCCCTTGGACAAACACCTCTCTTTGTGGGGCCCGCCTGACCGCTCGCAATTAATTAGCGGCAATGAGCTGTTGCCTCTGCCGCCGTTGGGTTCAGCTTCAGTTTCAGTTTCGGTTGGGGCTTCAGCGCTTCAGTTTATGGCAACTAATGTCCGCCGCTGTTGCCTGTGTTGCCTGTGTTGCTTGTTTTCTTGTGTTATTTGCGCTGTTATTGCTCTCTTTATGCTGCAGCAACATCCAGCACATTATTTGTACGTTTCTTGTGCTGCTTGGCTGGCCAATGTCTGGCTAATTTTCTATTTATTTGACCACAAACCCAGATGGAGCACCACGTCTCGCACACACGGATAAGGCAAGGCAGGCGCACTCTTGGCTAATTTATGGGTTTCTTGCACTCTCTACTTCACCAGCTAGCCAGGAAAGCATTAAAGCCTTTTCCTTGCACTCTTAACTTGGCTTAAAGTTTGAGTTCGTGTCGGCTAGGAGACCGCACCCAGAATGGTGCTCCTCTGGGGCCACTCGAGGCTCGAGAACTAGTTTACTTTTAGCTAGTGTCCAATTGCTCATCAACCTGATTTGACTTTAGTGACATTCACTAGCAAGTCGTGAAGCACACGGAAAAATTTAATTTATATATATAAGTAGATTTATTCTTAAAGGAAATTAGACATAAAAGGAGTTCTAGAGTTACCTTTAAATAAATTGATACTTAACCTTAAGTAATAGTTTATAAGGGAGAATGGTGATGAATAAAACTTAAAGATGTGTCTACATCTCCAGCTTCCATTTATGAGTAATTGGTTTAAGTTCGTTACAAACTGAACATAAACTTCCTTTGTTTTTCTTGTATTTCATAAATCCCTCGCATCCTTCATAATAAATTCTGAATTATTCTCTGTGCACTCAGATGATTTCCCTTCGCTATTTGCGACGGCCCGGGCACACGCCCTCCTCCGACAATTGCTACTGGGCTTAAAGTTCAGGTCAGGTTCAGTTCGAGTTCATGCGTGGCTTTCCCCCCCGTCTTACCCGCAGCCATTTGGCCTTTTGCGCGGATTCCGATTCGGAATTGTAAAATGACTTTTTTTTTTGCCATGATTTATGTTTTCACGTTGCGCTTCAAGTGCAACAGTTTTTATTTTGTAATAGGTGGGAGAGGTAAGAGAGGGTCTCCCATTTGTGACCAGGTTGGTAGTTATAATAAACTGTAATAATTATAATATATAAATATAGATATAGGGAGTTGGTAATATATAAATAAATAATTAATATAATACTTGAAAGTAAATATGTAAATATAAACAGAGGAAAATTTAACTCATGAGGGTTCTAGCAATAATTAAAAGACCTTTTTTAATAGTATTGATTATATATTCTTTTATATCCTTTAACTTAACCCTTAAATGGTTCTCTTAAACCAAATATTTGATTTAATTTAACCTTTAAAATCTTCTTTTAATAGTTAAATCCAGCTAAAAAGTATTTTCCAGATCGAGCTTACCCCTTTTTTCTGTTAATTTTTCAACATTTATTTAGATGTGGGTCGGACTGGCTTGGCATTTGTTGCTCTGCTGCTGGGCTGTGCTGCTGCTGCCGCTGCTGCTTTAATTAGCTCAGCATTGTTTATGCTTATTTCGATTTGTTTCATTTTTTCTCCATTACTTTTCCCCCGCTCTGTATTTTTTATTAATTAATTTGCCCGCTTCGTACTTGGAACAAAGGCGGCGTCGAGTGTGTGGCAAGAAATGAGTCTGTACGTTCGAGAGAGGAGAGTCTGGCTGTCTGTCTGTCTGACTGTCTGACTGTCTGCTTGTTTGCCTTTCTGTGCAAGAGACACAACCCACAAGCCAGCCACATGATTAACATTTGCTATTTCCATGGATTAAATCAGAGCCTCTTGGCTAAATTTGCGCAATTAACTGAAGCTAAAAGTTCGTTTCCATTTTCCACAGCAATTTGAGATCGTTTACTAAGATCGAACAGATGCGATAGTCATTCAACTAAACTGGTTGCCGTTTTAAGGCATAAACTACAACAATTAATAACAGCAGCAGCGCAGCAACTTTTCATGGTTTCGCTTTACACAGCAGCAGCAACAAAAACAACTACACAGTCTGTGGAAAATGTTTTAAATATTTAACATCCATTAATCAATTTGCACTCGCCGCTGATCTTGCATCTCGGTGCGGTCAGTTTTTCACTATTATTTTTTTCTTTAATTTTTATTTTTCGGTCTGAGATCAGATTGCAGTACAGTTGGCAGTCGATAAAGGGGAATTTTGGGGAAATTAAGCTGTACATCAATGTATATTTAAATACAAATTAAAGTGTAAATGTTAAGAAAACTATAAACTGTGGCTAGCCATCAGAAAAATATCAGAAACTATATTATTTCTTATATTTCACTGAGAGAATGAATCTCCACTTTGTAAATTAATTTATAAACTCCCTTTGGATATATTTTTCTCTATTTTCAAGTGTTTACTGTATCTAATTTCCATTGCAGACGAGATTGCATATAACAGCTATCGCATTTCATATATTTTGTAATTTGTTTATGTCTGCAACATGAAAATGCATTACCTCTTGTCCCTAAAGAGCCGATAAGGAAAAATCGATTTAAATGTTTTAATTTATTGTTTCTTTTCTGTATTTTTGTGGGTGCGTGCATTGGGATTTTTACCCTGGGAAAATTATTTATAATAAACCGCACCCAAAGGAGAAAATTTGGCAACACCGAAATGAAAGTATAATATTTTTGATTCGATTTGATTTGGGTTTCAACTCATTTCGAGTTTGATTCAACGCTTGCGGTGCCAACTTTGCCATTTTCCTAGCCATGACCACTCACTCTCCCATTTGCATTGATTTATCTCGTCTTTGTCTTTGCTTTTTGGCCTACAGTTGCAGTTTTTCTATTTTTTCATTTGGATTTTCATTTCGCTTTGGGAAAAGTTCAATCAAATGATAGCCGAAGCAAATGAAGGGGCGTGACCGAATGGCAGGGCGGTGTGGGATTGTCTCGGCCATAATCAATAACCAGAAGCAATGCCAAACTAAGAAATATACCCAAATTTATTTATTTTTCTATATTTCAAATTGAATTTCAGGTGTTTGGAGGGGCCCAACGCCACCAACACCGCAGAGCCAGTTTTATTTATGGGAAAAACGTGAGACGCGGCAATTGCACGAAAACTGTGTACGTCGCTCGTCTATTTACTTTTGGCATTATTATTATTTTTTGCATTTGTTGCGCATTTTGGGCAGCGTCTAATTTATTGAGAGAGGTGTGGCCCCCATCACAGCCGAAATAACAGCTATCGCAATCAAATTATCGAAAATACAAATCTCTATGACAGTTGGAAGCTTGCCTGCGGATTCGCACGGACAGGTACTGGGAAATAAAATCTATAAAAAAGTTCAGCCTCTGGAGGCGCCAGATTAATTGCAAATCGCACAGTTATAAGCCATTTACTTGGAGGCCAAGACAATCGGAAGATTAAACTGACGCACAGTTTAAGGTCTGATCTGCATTCAAATGCAGATGAGATATCAAACGGAGGGTCGAAGAAGTAACTGAAATGAAATCAGATCTGAGATCGGAGATCGGAGATCGAAGCAGAGCAAAGTTTGACCGAAGAAATATCGACAAACATTGAAAATCATCATCAAATTCGCTGAGACAGCTGTAGCTTTGGAGACAAATCTAATTTTAGCAGCCTCGAAATATGAATAACATAGTTGAAACAGTGGGGAACATAAGTATAAAGGCTGGGAAAACCTAAATCTTATCGAAAATCGATTTAAATGTAATTAATAATTGTGAGGGTTATCGATTACTTGAACTTTTATGATCATATTAAAATGAAGGGGCAATTATCTATCGTTTACTTTGTAAAATTTAGTAAAAAAACAAAACTCGATCCAATATCTGATTTTTGTTTAATATTATAGATATGTTAAACTTCAATAATATCGATTTATTAATCGAACAAATTTCGATATTTTCATCGATATTTATATTTTATAAAAATAGTTATTTTAAATCATCAAATATGTTACCTCTTCTTCAAAGTAATTGGTTATTGATTACAAAATATTAACAAATTATTAATCACAAACACCATCTACTTTCCTCACCCATAACGCCTTACAACTACGCCACGCACTGTCAGTGGACCGCGCTGTATTTGCATAAATTAAACTAATTGGGCGCCAAAGCAAAGTCACCGCAAATGAATTTACATAAACCGATGGATGGCGTCCGAAGAAGGGGGCGCTCACACAGAGGCGGCGAGGAACTGGCAAAAGAAGGGGGGATCCACACTATCGAACTCGGAGTGGAACAACAGCTCATTGCTGTTGCTATTGGCTTTGCTGTGAGGCAATCGCAAAAGCACAGAGGAGACCGATAGACAGAAATTGAAACATTTCACATTTTTAATTTGTACGTGATAGGGCAAATAGTTTGCCACTTGATGATTGCCCTCTGTCCCCCGGGGAAACCCCTCCGTTTTTGTGGCACGGCAAATTATGCAGCACACAAATCAGCTCCAGTTTTCCCTTCGAATTTCCCCCCCAACAACTTGCCCCGTTGCATGCTAACGTGGCAGCAGCAGCGGCAGACAAATCGACTCTTTTCCGTCTGGCAGCACTTAGCACGTGATTGAAAATTGCCCGGGAATGAAGTGATTGGGTTCCAAGAAGGAAAATAGTTTAGTTTTCCCCTCTATCTCTCTCTCGCTGCCTCTCCCCCTCTCTGCAGTTCTGATTGCCTGGAATTCATTTGATTTTCCTCCGGGCGAATACAAAATATTTCTTTGGACAAACAATTTGCGGAACTTTGCCCTTTTTGTCTGCAATTTTCACTTTTTTGTTTCTATTGTTTTTGTCTTTGGCATTTAAGGTAAAAATGTACAAATTAGTAGCCAAAACCAAACAGTAAAAAGAGCAAATACAAACAAAAATAGAAGAATACTTAAGATCTAGAATAATCAATGGTTATGGTTGGGCTCAGTCGTCGTTCTCGGGATCGCTTTCCCATTGAAGGCGTCGGAAGTAGGAAAATGCCACCAGCCAGAAGTAGAGGCTGAAAACTGAGTCGAAATATAACATTTAAGCCTTTACAATAATAAAATATACTTACTAAATGACACAAAGGCAGGGAGGCTTTCCATGACGCAAAATTGGCAGCTCAGGGCGTAGTCAATTAAGAAGGCAGTGCAGAAGATCAGGTGAAAGATATTGGTTCCCAGGTAGATGACCACCAGCACTTTGATCTGCTGCAAGAGATGCTATGGGATCAGAGAGTAGCCCTAAAAAACAGATCACATACCATGAAGCTGCTTATCAGCAGGAAAATCGAGCCAATAAAGTGCAGCATATAGCCAAATCGGCCAACCACGAAGAGGCGAGCCCCTGTAGATCGGGCATATGGAAAATATAGGGTTTTCCAAGTTAAATTATCTTCATAATCGACGGATTTATAAAGCAGAGCTTACCTCCGCTTACCTTCGCCCACGAAGAAGCCAAGGATCGCCGAGAACATTTCAAAGAGGGCCAGGAAGCAGCATCCCACCCGCAAGTCCACGCAGCAGCAGCACGACTTTAGCCTCCGTCCCCGACATTTCATCTCTCGACTGACAGCTGGACGAAGGCCTCCCCCGACACGATCAACCCTAAACTTACAGTACCCCCTATAACATATGATTAGCACTCCATCCCATACAACATCCCCATGAAGCCACCATCTCCTCAAGAACTTATATTCCCAATTAAAAAACCCTTATTTGGCTACCAAAAAGCTTATTTAACAACACTGCTTCGCTTGTGTGTTTTTTTCGGCCAGTCCAAGGTCAGAGTCAGCTGCTCGGAACATGTGATAATGTTTGGTATTCTAATTCGAAACGCCTTTGTCTTGGCGGCTGCTCAACTCATTCGGCCCATTCAGTTTGACAGCCGTCGGACGGAAGCGACGCCGCCTATAAATTACAGCATTCATCGGACTTGGAATCGGACTGGGTTTCTGATTCTTTGGCTTTAGCTTCGGACATACTCAGCTGGCTGGCTGGCCCTGCACTTCAGTGAACTCCATTCAAGTCCAAATTGAAATCCAGACAGGAAGAGCGGGACAGCCCACTAAACCAATGAGTATCGATTGTTTCTATGACAGACAGGCATATATACGCCATATAAATGGAGATGACAGGAGGCGGATCCGACTCATGAGTCAGTTCGGAGTTCTTGAATTGATTGTCTGGTTAAATACTGAAATTTTGTTCATAATGACACACTAAAGGCATATAGAAAATGTTATAAATTTATTCCCCTTCATGAAAGAGTTGGTTGACTTTGAACCTGAAATATCTGAAATTAAATATTAAAATTCGATAACATCAGAAAAATAGTCTAAATAAGGCATTGATCGTTATAGTTATCAATTTTGATCAGTTATTATCAATTGTTATCGATATATTCAAACCGAAAATACAATTAATAGCAGAACTTCGAAATTATATTAAAATCTCAAATTTAATCTATCTAAATCCAAGTGAAAACTTAATTAAAATACTTCAAATTGTATAATATCTTACATATTTTTTATATTGTTTCTCAGCAATATACTCCTGGAGTATTATTAATCATATAGAAACTCGATAAATGTAATGGGTTCGATAAGTTCAATAATTCGATCGATTAATTTCCAAACACTTCCCCAGCTTTGTCAATTAAAAAACAATTAAACGCGAGAGGCTTATATGTGATAATAATTAATAATTACTCAGAGCTTTATACATTCGATGTCCAAATTAAATCGGCGCATAAAAAGAATATTTCTGATCATAAACAAACCATATCCGATGACTGACTTTATTGTATCACATTGTGAACCGCATAAGGCAGGGTAGTGTACTTTTACGATCGTTAAAATCGAGATCGCTTTCATTCTAGTATATCGAAAGAAGGCTTAAAGGGAAGGCGCACGTGTTCCGGCCAAAATAATAGGCAGTGGCAGTGGCGGTCGCGGTGAGAAGGCCAACGCATTTGGGCCATTAAAATTCATTAGCCGTGCACATCTCGATCTGGAGTGCGAGGATCCGATCAATAAGCAAACAATAAAGAGCGCGGCCAGCTGCTGCTGAAATTCGAATTAAAATTCATATTCCCCAAATTAGCGGAATCTCGAAATTATTGATGGGGTGGAGGTTACGAGGGGCCATTTTGTGGGTGGAATGTACGTTAATTAACCTTTCGAAATTGAATTTCCTCACTGCCGCCGCCTGTAATGGCTGCTTCAAAAAATAAATTACAAATTTCGCACCGCTTTGCTCATTAGCAAAAACCGATGACTAATTTTAAGAAAAGGGAGCAGAGCGGGGACGCTGGATGACGCGACATTCAGTCTGCTTTGTTTACGTTATATAATCGAAGTCAAGGTGTAAATAAACAACTTATTATAGCATTTCTAATGACAGCAACAACACAGTTAAACTGTGAGTTAAGATAAGGTTTTTCTTGCTTTTTTCAAGTCGAAACTCAGGCAGATAAGTAGAAATTCCACACATGAGCTAATGGCACTCCACCCACTCACCACCGCCCCCCTGCCGGGTTGATAAGAGCGAGGGAGAGCGCTGTAGAAATAAAATTAAAATTAAAATAAATGCTAATAAAAGCTGGAAAGAAAAAAATAAAAAAATAAAAAGAGACTCTGAAATACAAAACAAAATCTATTCAATGTCAAGGTCAGCTGAGACCGAGACAACAAATAAATTCGACTGTTTTGTCTCTTGACGTCTCTTCTCTCTCACTCTCTTTCTCGTTGCCGTTTTTGCACATTTTCTGTTTGCTTTCGTTTTCGTTTTCTTGATATTTTTTGTTGTTGTATATTTTTTCGGCTGTCTCTTTTTTTCTCTTACTGTTTTATATTGAGCATTGTTGATAACTTTATTTGCCTTGGCTGTAGGCAGTAACAAGCTGCCAGAAAAAGAAAAAAAAAAAAAGAATACAAAAAAATTCTCAGCACCCCGTGCCGAGAACAACAACAAAAGCAACTCAGCTTGACGGAATTAAATTAAATTTTATTTGTTTTAATTTTATAATTTTGTGCGTTGGCTCTCGTTCGTAAGCTCTTAAGACATTTAAACAAATTTCGTTTTACTGACGTCAGAGAGATTGTGAAAATGGATTATGGCAACGAAAAGGGAATTTTGCCTGAACACTCAAAAAGTAAACAATATGTTATAAGCGAATTTAATATAAAAATAATGGCATGTTTTAATTTTTAATGTTTTAATGTTTAATGTTTTAATGTTTAATGTTTTAAAATATTAGAATCAAACCAGAGTTTGGCTTTTTATGAGTTTACCAGCTATGATAAGCTAGAACCATTGGGGAATTATAGTGTTGTCTTGCGTTTTTTCAGTATTTTATGGGTCTAAATAAAAATAAATTAAAATATAATTATATAATATATATATAAGTTAGTTATTAATCCTAATTAGTTTTTAGATATGTGGAATTTAATTAAACTGGAGTTTCTCTGTCTCATTGTATCGAGCGAGCCCTGTATGTTATGGAAATAAAACTAAAAAGTCACGTAAAAATAATATGCATATATTTTTAGCGTTTGTATATTCGATTAGTCAGACATTCGCTCAGTTCCTTGTTACGTGGCTTAGAGCCAATTTATTTTTTAGAGGGGAAAATCCTTATCACCAGAGCCATCCGGCTTGAATCCGAGCTCGAGGAATTTCCGCTCGCTTGTCATATGCAATTTCCAAGCTGTCATCGAATTTGCATTTTTATTTTGAGAGAGAGGAGGAATTTGCATTCGCATTTATAATGCGCTTATCTATACTTTTTTCTGATATATATTTCTTCTGCCTGTCTATTTCTTTTAGCTCTACATCTGGCTGCAATGGGATCTTTTCACGTCGCCTGGACTTTACGTCGTTCAATTTGCTGCCAAAGACTCGTTTGAATTCTTATCAAGTCAAGGTGAGTTATGTCCCTGAATTAATATCTGTATATATATATATATTTCTCCTACTAACACATTCATTCACTACTCCTCTTATAATTATTCACTCATTGAGAAACCGCACAGTTTGTGCCTGACTCTGCTTTCTTGGAAGGAAACACAAACAAAAATCTGCCTGGCTTGGCAAACTTGCAATTGGATATGCCTCAACTTATTGGCAGAGAGAGATGGGTAGGAGTTGTTTACGGGATTAGATAATTTCCAGCTGGTCTGCGGAGGCTGACCGAGCTGAGCTAGAATTCTCGGGAAGAACCGATCTAAAAATGCAGCTAAGAAAAATACAAATATTCATTGTCTAAGCTGTTTTTCAGTCACATGAGCGGCAGCTACGAAAATACGCTGAATTGTGCAAAACCAGGGGTTAGGAAAATATCAGGTCTTGTTTACTTTTGTGTACATATTTTGAATTTTTATAGAGACTTATTAATAAAAGTCCAAGTTAACTTTATCTCAATTCAGCCTCCAAAATAATTTCAAGTTTGTATTAAAATTAATTTTAAGTGCTGTGTACTTTACACATTTATTAATTTCTTTCGGTGCATGGGCATCGATTGTGAGTGAGTGCATTGGAAGCCAATCAAGAGGAAAAAGTCTTTGGTCTGCCTGCTTATCTTTCAATCTCGCCGCCTCTCATTCAGCCTTTTTTTTCTCTTATTTTTCCCTACTTCACATTATATATCCCCTTTGGAATTGTTTTGGATTTCTCTGTTTACACTTGGTGTAATGCCAACGCAGGCAATTCCAGGGGCGTGGGTGTGAGTGTAGGAGGGGTATCATCGATGGCTCAAGTGTAAGTTGATTTCAATTGTATGCTGTTTTCACTGAACAAAAAAAAGTAGCTATACAAAGAAACATTTATTTTCGGTAATTATTTCTTGGTGACTTGATAGAGTTGCAATTGTGGGAGTAAGAAATAGAACGGAAAAAATCTTTATATTAATTTTTTATTAAATAAAGCTATGACTACAAAATATAGCTATTTTAAAATGCCACAAAATTTCAAAAATACCGCACTGGTGCATTAATTACACTCTGTGCATACTGTGATTGAGCCGACAGAGGGCAGAGAAATTTGCTGCCTCTGCTACTCAGTGCTTTGGGCACCACTGCTGTTTAAGATCCTAGAAACACAATAAAATATTATTTTCTGTGCATTTTGAGATGAGGAGGCCCTGCTTAAGCCCTTCAAACTGCACATTGTTATGGATTATATAGGCTCCTTTGTTGTAATGTTGCTTCGATTGATATGATTGGGCTTGCGGTCGCCACAGCGGCTGTGGCTGTGGTGGGCGGGTGTATTGAACCGAGCAAACCGACTGAACCGAGTGTAAACCCATTCGAAGCCGCAGTCTGAACCCTAAGATCCCAGCTTCGGGGGATTGTTTTCAAGTGGCAATTAGCGAGCCACCAAGGCGAACTTCTCTTCTCCATTTGTGGTTTCGCAGCCGAGTCGGCCATGGAGTCTCCTGGTCAGCAGGAACTCATGAAATCATAACGCACTCGCATCCAGGCGAATGCAGAAATCCTTGGAGTGCGCCTTGAATATTTCATAAGTAGCAGACGGAAAAGGAGAGGGATTTTCGCAGTATATGGCCAGGGCCAGGGCCCTGCCCTTCTCACCTGTCTCCCAGGACTTTGAATATGTTTTGCGTGTGGCCAAAATTGTATCTGTATCTCTGGATCTGTAGCTGCAGCTGCAGCTGCTCCCCCAAGGAGAGTGTGAGTGAGAAAGCATTGTCTGGCGAGCGAATTGCTTTTAAAAACTTTACAATTCAATCTGTTTGTTGTTGCTGCTGAAGCCCCTGATGCTCCTTTTTGGCATGCATTCCGAATTGCATTTCGTATTGAATTTATAAATATTTAATGCCATTCAAAATGCCATGCAACCCCAGAATCCCAAACTGGAACCCGAACCCGAAACCTCAAACTCTCAGCCAAGGCAACGCGTTGGCGTATTAAATTCTTTTCTGTCTAGGATTTGGATTTGGCCAGAAGTTTTAGCCGGGCTTAAAGAACTGGAACAACTGCAAAACTAAATGGGGAAAATGCTTGAAAGGAAAGTTTTCGCCGGGATTCTTCGACTGTTGTTTGCCCGAAGGATTTCCTTAAGCCCAAAGCCAAACAAAGCGGATCGAATGGAAGGAAAACCGGTCGGATTGTGTTCGTCATAATTAACACAAGTCAACTTGTTAATCATCAAGCAATTTTGAGCTATAAGCCCCGAAAGGGTTGTTGGCTCGCTGATTTTTTAATCAGCATATCATAGACTCCAGAGGGTTAACCTCTCTCCTCCCCTGTCTCCGCATCAACTGTCGACATTTCGGCCATCAAGGGATTTGTGTCAAGAATAAACGCTAAAAAAGCAGCGAGACGAGCAAGCACCATAATTATAATTAACAGAACGCCGGGGATTGAACTCGATCCGCACATCTGCTAATTGTTTCATCTCCTCCTTAATCCTTTATTTTTCCAAGGGGTGTGTCCGATGATTCAGTTAAGATCTGCTCTGTTTTCTCCTGTTTTTTATTTTTTTATCGCCGCGTTTTTAATATGCCAATCAATCTTTGTCTCTTTCGGGCGAAGCGAATTCTTTCGCAGAGCAAACTTTAAGCAAGAAAATAAGTTTTTATATAAATGATTGATGAGCAAACGCCACATGTGTGTGTCCGTATTCAGTATCTGTATCTGTGTCTGTGTCCGTACTCAGTATCTGTGTCTGTGTCTGTGTCTGCAATCGCAGTCTGAAATTTCAAATTTGAATAGAAATAAATAAATGTTCCGCTGACTGTTTGTGATCATTTTTTTTTGCTTCCCTCTATTTTTTTCGCTCACATTTTGAACTGACACTACACATCGGAGCATTTCCTTTTGCATTCGGTGGCGGAAATTTTCCGAGTTTGTCAAAGTCAGAAGTAGAAGTAGGGAAACGACAGGCTCTCATTGGTTTGGGTTTCCGCCTTTACTGACACTCTTTAGAATGTAGTTTTCCGATTGAAAAGAAGTCTGAAAGGATCAAAATAAAGTGCAGAAATAGTTATTAAATAAACTCCCTTAGGGGAACTACAAACTAATTTTACTTATGAAGGAGATAGCTTTTAGTAAATAATTTTCAAATTCTGGTAATTCTTAAGAGATTTTTATTCAACATATTTTTAATCTATAAAACAAACAATAAGTAAATATTGACCAGGCTTTTCCTAGAGTATTCAGAGTTGCGTTTCCTTAATTTTCCTTCCAATTTGTTAGTTAATAAATAAATTCCCTTAGGGGAACTAACTAATATAATTTATGAAGGAAATAGCTTTCAGATAATAATCTTCAAACTCTGCTAATTCTTATAAGATATTTGTTGAAGATGTTTTAGTCTATAAAATAATCAATAAGTAAGTGCTTTGCAAAGAGTATTCAGAGTAGCGTTTCCTTAATTTTCCTCCCAATTTTTTTTTCGGCACTCTGAAGTGGCGACACTTCCCTAGATTGATGGCTGCACATTCTCTGCCCCCGAAAGAGTTTTCAGTTCTTTGCAAGTGTCAGCAAAATTTGAGCTGAAAATTCCAGTGGGAGACTAAGAGTCTGAAAAAATTCAGTGTGATGGGCGCCACACTGGACAGGCCCGAAAATGTGTGCTGTCTACAGTAATAAAAACCCGCTCAAAGGAGCAACAATAAAAAATATAAAAAATGTGGCATATGCTACTACAACAAATACGAGACTTGTACATTGCAGTACAAATTCCACTTGGACTTAAATTTTTTATTAAAGCCCGTAAATTTATGCACAAGTTCTCTACGTCTCAGACTTGTCTACGCCCACTCAGGTACGAGTGGTGGCATTGCTTCGGGCCATGTTTGCCAAAGTTGTTGCCATTGTGCGCGGATGTTGTTGATGGAGTTTGGCTGGCGCTGCTGCTGCCGCTGCTGCTGCTGCTGATTCTACTGCCTGGCAGTTCCATCCAGTCAGTCCCTTCTTCTCGAGGACTGATGTGCGTCGCTTGACTGCCTTAAACATGACATTTATTGTAACTGTCTTTCGGGGCTGCCCTCCCGCCACATTTTCCGCCTTTAGCCCCCGAGCTTTGTCACACGTTGCAGAGGTAAAAAATTAGTTAAATATGTAAAAGAAATACCTGTAGTAAGAACAAAACCTAACTTGGCTGCTGGAATGCAAACCATCAAGCCGAAGGCGGTTACTATTAATACAGACTTAAAGGTATTTATAGCTATTCTATAAGAGCTAAAGTGGCAATTGAGGTGAGGATAGGTTAACACTATATTATATGTAAAAATTCTTTCAATAGTGCAATTTATTTAAGTCTAACCATAGTTTTTCTCAGTGCATTCGCTGATGTCTCTCCCGCTGGAGGCGGAGATGTTGCTGTTGTCATTTAAGCATTTGATATGCATTGTGGTGTGTCTGTCCGCGTGTGTACTTATACTATATAGATCTCCGTGTGTGTGTGTGTGTTGTGCCAGACGGCGCCAAACGTCGACAGTCATTGTCAGGGCAACATGTTGCAGACACTGCTGCGCTGCAGTGGCTGCTGCAAGCAGACAAACATCCACTCCATTCGTATCTCTCTCCCCCCCATAACTCAACCCCTTCGCTTATCAACCATTTATTTCAATTTCTGCACTTTTGCGTGGTGCAAATTGCACAAAATTTGCTCAAGTGCCTCCAAAGTGCGCAATGAAAATGAATAATTATGTTTGGCTGCGCTGGGCTGCCTTTGTATGTGTCTCTTGCCCCCAGCTTGTTGTCTGTTGCTAAGCTTAATTAAATGCCTTCGAGGCAGTGACAAAAACATATTTCTAATAAGCAAAGATATGAATACAGTTGGGGGTAAATTTATATTACCATTTTGTGGGTTTTAATAAGAGAGAAATGGAGGTTTTTAATTAATTTAAATTTTAATTTATTTGGTGTATCAGTATTACTATAAAGATGATATTAGTTATACATTTTGCTGACTGATTAACCTGAACATAGATTTTTGTAGCTTAATTTGTACTTGGGAATTTTAGTTGCACGTTCTGTCACAACACTACATTTAATGTTTTTAATAAATAAATAAATTTTCAATAAATATTACATTAAATATATCCATTCTTATACTCTCACTTTAATTCATATTTTTCCATTATTACTCAGCTTACTTTTCCCCATTAACCTTACTTACAAAGCCCATCTATAACAATTTTAACCGCATTTGTCTTGTCCCTGATCCCTAAACAGAGTTCATTGACCCATCCGGCTTATAGGTACTTTTTCGGTAGCCAATTTTGAATGGCATTTTGTGGAGGAAAATTTAATTTCAATTTTCTCATCAACTTATTGCGGTTATGTCCTTTTCGCTCTCGTTCTTTGGCTCTTCCTCTCTGTGTGTGTGTGTGTGTTTAGGTGATTTTCCCGCATTTCCCGTCGTTAAGTTTTGCCGCCTGGCTTAGACAGGCACAGGATAATGTCGTCGCCGTCCTTGGACAGACTGAGACGAAGACATGTCCTGACAGACATTGAGAATGATTGAAAGAGAGGTTCCCAGAGTGCAGATGGAAAGAGGACAGTAGACCCAGCGACCGACATTGAAATGTTGTTGAACTTGCCTGGGTTTTCTGCCTCCATAAACAGCGAGAACCAAATGTCAACCCAAGGTGGGGAAGAGATTAGGGGCAACAGGTAACTGGAGGGTAACAGGAGGAGGAAAGGTGGACTCAATGAGACATCTCAACAAGTCGCGCGGTCTCCTGTCCTGTCCGTCAGCTCATATTTAGTATTTACTTTATCACATCGATTAGCTCTTTGTGCGTATAAGCTGAACAGTGGAACAGAAAGTAGGAAATATTTTTTCTTAATATTTAATTTAGGAAAACAGAAGGAGATAAAGTGTTATCCTTAGAATTAAGAGACCCTATCTAAATAATATAAATATTACCTAGTGATATTGTGTGTAAATAATTGTGTAAATAAATATACAAATAGGTTTCCTTTTTTTTTATTAAGAAGAAATTTAAAAAGATAAAGAAAAATTTATATTTTTAAGTCCAACATTTAACTTATATTATTATATAGGTTTCCTCTTTTAGTATTTAACTTTGCGGCATTTATATATTTTTATTTAAGGTTCTACACACGTTTTTCTCTATTTCTGTTATTAAAAGCCACATTTAACTTATATTATTATATAGGTTTCATCTTTAAGTATTTAACTTTGCGGCATTTATATATTTTTATTTAAGGTTCTACACACTTTTTTCTGTATTTCTGTTATTAAAAGCCACATTTATCTAATATTATTATATAGGTTTTAGCTTTAAGTATTTAACTTTGCAGCATTTATATATTTTTATTTAAGGTTCTACACACATTTTTCTGTATTCCCACTCCACAGTGAACTCTCATTGGTCGCGTTAATTACAACCGCAAATGCTAAAAAAGGCGCGCATTAAATTTGTTTTAAAAATGCATTGACTTGTGATGTTAACGAGCACACACACACACTTGTCCGCACTTACACGCACATTTATTTAACCTAAAAAACCTCACTTTACTTCAAAAGTCTGCCCACACTTGCAGAGAGCAAAAAAATATAAAAACAGAAAAAAAAGGAAATAAAATTAAAAAAAATACAGTGTCATTTGCATTCAACAATTAAGCATTTGTTTACAATCGACAACAATAATAACAATAACAGTCGAGTGAGAAAAGCAGCAGTGTGTTTTTTATTTATATGACTGTTCTCCGTCTCTTTCTCCGCTTGAGTTAATCTCACACCCACAAAAAACATCGACGTTGTTGTCTGCGTCTCAATTTTTATGATTTCATTTAGATTTATCGCGCACACACACGAAAAGTTGTACAAATACAAATGGACATATGCTGTGAGTGTAAAACAACAAAAGTGTGGCTTTGTTTTCAAATTACAGTGAGCTCTCGATGAGGGGAAACCATTTAAAACGGTTTCAACCTTTATCGTCAGACTATTTATAGATAAAAATCAAGTACAGTTATATTATGTTATAACAAATCATAAATACAGCTGTTTCAAGAGTAGACAGCTTCCTACATCAGTAACCAGTTATTCATAATTTTACTTCAATATATCATGGCACATTTGAAATCAAATTCTATCAAGAGGTATTCTATCAAGACAGTATTCAATAAGTAAATGTTTTCTTTAAAATAATGCACACCTTTAGTTCACTCTTCAGAGCGTTTACCGTACTTTGTTTAGTTAAGCGACGGAGGTGTTGGAGCCCAAGCCCGACTCGAGGCCTTTATGAACATAAAATCGAAAATGTTTAAAATGCCTTAAGTGGCTAAAAGTGCAGCAAGGTCAATGAGTTAACTGACATTTCAATTCAGCTTCCACTTAAATCAAAAAGCCTGTAAAAATTGTTAAATTTCACAGATACTAAAATATTATCTAATCATTTGTATAAATATTTATTTATTCTGTTTAACTTGATTGATTGTTTGTTTTAAACATTTTTCTAAAAGGCTTTAGCAGAATATCCAAATAAGTAAGAGATTATTTATTTAGATGGCCTTTTTAATGAGACAAAAAGGTAATTTAAATATTTGTCACTCAGATTATAGCACTCAATTTCTATAAATGCAATTAAATTTTATTAACTCTGCCAGAATAATTGTGTTATTAAATTCGAGGAATGTTATTCAATTTCATGCATTTCGAAAGATTTAAATTCATATTTTATTATTCATTGAGGGCTTTTTTGCTTAACGCTTATTCCATTATCTACGAAAATATTTTACGTATTCATCACTCTTTTCGCCAACAATTTTCCGCATTTCTTTGGCATTGTTTTCGCGCTCGAAAGTTAATTGAAATTTTTAAAGGCTCGGCCTGGAATTATTTTCGTTGCTGATGTGTATGTTGCAGTTGCAACTGCAGCTGCCGCCGTTGTGCCACTGAACCGCAACGGGTTGCAATTTTGTTTGGCTTTTTTTTCGCTTCTTTCCTTCCTTTTTTTTAACGCTTCATTTGCCTTAAAGAGAGAAATTGGCCAAAATGGGGGGAAAAATAAAATGAAACCGATGAGGATGAGGTGCAGTCTGTAGAGTCGAAATGTAATTTATATGTACATTTTTGTACTTTATTTTATTTCATTTGTTTGAGTGAATTTCGGGGATTGTTTGCCTTCAAGTCCGGACAATTGAGCTGGGGAACAGACAACTTTGACTGGCTGTATGACAGCTGCCTGACTGACATAATGTCCGTTGCCCGATGCTAATGACGTTCATCACCACCACGGCAATCATCGTTATCATTATAGTCATCATCATCATCATCATCTTCGCCGTCGTCGTCGTCGTTGAGCGTTTTCAAGTGTCAGAGATGTCGAGCCGAGCAACTGCAGTCTAATTGTGCGCTGCGGAATATCAATCAAGTTAAGGCTTATTGAAAATTATTGTAATTCAGAGGCACCCGGATTCATTTACCAGATATGCATGGCATGAAGAACATTTGATAGAGAAAAAAAATAAAAATAAATTAAATATATAAAAAAATCGAGCTTTTAAGCTATCGAAAGTATCGAAAAGAGTACATCGATATTATAATTGACATGATAATTGTATATTAAAATAGTTACTAACAGATATCGATATTTTATGTATCAAAATATATAATTTTCAACTAAAAAGTATCGATTATATCGATACATTTATCATATTTATTAATGTTTCTTCTATTTAAAGAACTTTTATATCAAGTAAATATCAATATGCATTTATCGAAGCCCTCTTAACTTATCGATACATATCCCATCCCCATTGCAATTCCCCTCTTCTGTCCACCGTAAAAACATTTTAATTGAATCGATTTCATTGCTGGCGATGACATAATTCCTGAAACCGCTCTACACCCTCAAGTTGGCCAGACAGACTGCGAGACACCTACTACCACATCACCCCCGTTTCGGGCCTATAAATCTCCTTAGTTCGGCTTAGTTTTGCTGGGGATTTTAATGTGCCATGTTTTGTTCGATGTTTTCCCATTTGACTTTGATTTATGTTACAGTTTCTCTCGTAATTGTTAGCTGGTTTTCCATGTCAACATATGTGTGTGTTAGTGAAATTCAATTAAAATTTTCTTCCACGAGCTGAAAACTTTTTTTTCTCTCTTCGGGGGCGTGGTCACGCTTGAGGGCCACAAATTAATGTTTCTTTAGTTTTATTTGTGTTAATGAAAATAAATTGCTTAATTTGTTTAGTTTGCTTGCACATTGAAAAATTCAAAGTAATTTTTTCTCGCCTGTCGCGCCGTCCGAGAAGGAAGGGGGGCATGCAAAAATAAATTTAATGTTTTTCGGCTGTCATGACGACAACAGACGAACAAAAACAACAAGGCCAGCCGGTGCATAAACAGAGGTAAATGGGGAAAACGTTAATTATGCATTTAAAACACTTAAATTGCAGTTTAATTCAGGGCCTTACTAAATTTTTAATAACTAGGTGAAGGGTAGATAATCCTTAAATATTAAATTAGCCACGTTAAGAGCGAGATAGTTTTCTTATTATAGAAACATATTACCCACGATAACCCCCGTCGATCGTTGACTGGCTCTAGCTTATGGCCAAATAATCGAACGATATTTCTGAGCTGCCCTGAGCCGGCAAAATGCTTTTTATCGCCCATTTTCATGCAGCGCGCGAGCAGGGACAACGTCATTATCCTCATTCGCCTCATCTCGCTTTATCCGATGTGCGCTGAAATTACCAATTTCTGGCCATAAAATCAAAGAGAGAACAAGTTGGCTATTGTGTCCCCCCCTCACCCAGCTGCCTTGCCCTCTTTTTTTTTATCCCTTCAACTTGCAACATTTGCTGCTCACTTTGCTGGTGTTGCAGTCATAACGGTTCTTAAGCTGACTTTATGTTGGCCATTATCGAAGTGAACTTGCCAAGGACTTGCATCCTCCTTGGGTTTCGATTTACTCTTTTTACAGGATTTTTTTGCAGACTCTTTGAGGGATTTTGATGATTTTTTTGTGGCAAGTTTTTAATGCCGAAAGGGGAATTGGTTGTTATTATTTTTCCAAGAGGTTTTATTGTAATATTTTAAAGCTTACTGCTTAGAAATATGATCTTTACAATAATTAATATATTTCTTTAACTTTTTATAGGTTTATTTAAACAAGTTTGAGGTTTCTTTTGAATTAAAAGAATCATAAATATATTTTAAAGTTCCCAAATATATTTTAACCTCTCCTAGAGTATGCAAAGTTAGTTTCCTATTCTAATTTCTTGTCCTTCTTTGAATTGGTTGTTATTATTTTAGTTATTTGTTATATTTTGTTATTAGATTAGAAATAGAAGTCTGGGATTGATCTGTACAAAAATAAATATATTTCCTTAACTTTTATTAAGTTTATTTAGAATTAAAAGAATCATAAATATATTTTAACGTTCTAGAATATATTTTAACCCTCCTAGAGTATCTAAAAAGTTAGTTTCCTATTCTAATTTCTTGTCTTCCTCTGGCTGAGTTTATCAATACTTTTGGTCAAATTTTTATGCTTCTCTTGGCGGTTTTTCGGCGTCTGTCTACAAAGTTGCCAATTAGGCGAAAACTTTTTAATAACAGCAGCTGCAGTGGCAGCAGCCTGAACTTAACTCCACTTCCACTTCCCCTTCATTTCCCTTTTTCTTTTCCCTTTTATCACTGTTTTTTTTCGCTCTCTTTCGTCCAGCCACTGACCTCGTTCAATTGAGCAATTGTTGTTTTTATTTAATTTTTTACATATACCTAAATATACATATATATATTTTTTGTTTCTGCCACTCCGCTTCGCTGCACAGTGCCAACACCTGTCGTCGAAAAAAGCGAAAAAAGCCAGAAGAAAGAGCGCCAAAAATGCGCTTTGAACCTGAAAATGGACAAAAGGCAGCAGCCAAGAGGCCAGAAGAGGGAAACCAATCAATTTTATGACAATAGCCGCCTCATCGCCCTCGCCTTGACTTTGTGCCGAAATTCCAAATTTAAATATCAAATATTTACGGTGGGGGCGCTCAGGGGAGGGGAGGGGTATATCAACTTTTATTGCCCAGGACCCCGGCTATTTATTGTCTGTGCAGCAGGTTCAGACACCTAACCGTATTTATTTTTTATTCTCCTCCAATATTAAATTGTGTCTACAGCGAGTGCCATAAAATCGCACTTAAAGCTGTTCTCGGCTCTCCCCTTGCCACCAAAAGGCACAGATTTTCCCACGCATATATAGAAGGCAGAACCCCCCAAACATTTTCCTTTGCGACCTTCGCCTTGAATAATATATAAATGCGTCAGACTGGCTTACGGGGAGCCGGGGGGGGGGGCCGAGGTCAGAAAGTCTGCGTGCCGCACATTTGCCAAATAACTCCCACAGGAGGCGGAAGGGGGCGTGGCGGCGGTAGGCGTGCGTGGGAGATTGGAGATAGGTGCAAGGACAAGGTCAAAGCACCCGGCAAAGCTCGTCTTATGAGGGAGGGGAGAGGCGGCAGGCGGCGGTATAGGCCTCTGCGCAGGCACTCGAGTGTGCAGCCAAGGTTTATTAACATTCAAAGGCAGAGGCTCCCTACAGAGAGAGAAAAATGCCTAAATTAGGAAAAGTTTAAGATTAAGAAGAGCCAAAAATATGTATCAGGATAAGAGAAACATTAATAATTAATAAATTAAAATAATAACAAAAATAATTATCTAAGGGAAAGCATTAAGAAGGAAGGAATAGTAAGGTATGTGTTTTAAGCACAACATAATTAAAATAGTAAGAGGGAACTCTAGTTAAATTAAAGAAAGTTGGATTCTTCTTAAATTATTTCTTTAATACTTGCTTAAAATACAAACATACTTTTAAAACTTTGTTCAGCTCATTAATTAAATTACCTCAATATTACCTAACCAATATTTTCAAATCAAGAATATTAGCTAAAAGTTTCTCCCAAATTAAAGGCCAACGCATTTTCTCACAGTATGAAAATCAGCATTAAAAACAACCCACCTCTTCCTTTGGCTGCTTCCTTTTCCCCTTAAAAACCGCCTGAGGTTGAACATGAAAAGAAAAGGCACTGAAAGGGAGGGGGAGGCAGCAATAGGTGGCAGCATTGAAGCCTTGATATCCTGCGCCTACGCAAGGGCAAGTGCAAGGACAACCATTCAGAGAGCATAAAATGGGGGCGGGCGGGACAGGAGGAGGTGAGCCATATGGCACTTCAATGCCAGGGCCATTGTCACGGCCATGGCCATGGGAAAATGAGAGAGAAAAAGCCGGCCGGCTTCGGGGTTTTCCACTCTCTGTGTGGAGCTCTCTGCGGAAAAGCTCGCCACGTAGGAGCCGATGCCTATGGCGCCTGCGTGGAATTTTCTGTAGGAGCCGTTGCCGCCACCTCCTGCAACTCGGGTTTAATGTCCTTTGCAGAGCGGGTGTAGAGACAACCATGCTGTATATACATATATCAGCTAGGCTCCCGTAGCTGCTGCTGCTGTTGGGAAATTGAGAAAGTTTCGTGGAAAAGACAAGACTATGGGCTGTGTGCGCCTCCGAAAATCCCCCGTGACTAATGTGGCGACTAATGGCGTGCCGCCTTGGGGGGCGTGCTGTCGTCCTTGCGGAGGCCTATCCTTGTCTATTTTTGAAATACTTGGCTTTTTATGGCATACTTTATGGCGTTGGAATTGCTACGCTTAACGTCCCCGTAAAAATGAGTGGAGAACAAGGCGGCGGCGGCGGCAGGCGCCTCTGAATTCCCAATGAGTTTGCCACTGGGTTTGACCCATGAATAACTCGACTCCTAGGCGGCGGCGGCGGGAGACGAAATTTCGTCTAGGAATTTCAGAAATCTTTCGCCTCGAGAAAGATATTTTAATTGTGCGAAAAGAGTAACAAAATCAGGCTTTTGCCTTGGTATTTATACTTTTAGGAAATACCCATTTAATTAGCAATAATTTTTTAATATATGCTGGAACTTATTAAAATTCATTGCCATATTAAATATGGAATTTAAAAAGTTATAAATTTAACGATAATATATGGCTTTCTAATGGCATCATGCATTAAACATTTCAATGCTAATTTAATACACACTTTAAGTGATGAGTATTTTTGGCTAATTATGTGTATTCGGTAATATATGCTGAGAGATTTTGGCCATAATAAAAAGTGTTTGACATTTAGGTTTATAATGAATTTAAACTAGTTGGTAAAAAGGGTATAACAAATGTTTTTATTTATATAGAATATTATTTTATCTATATTTCACAGTTTGTGACATTAATTAACAGGTTTTTGTTATCTCTTAATAATATCAAAGAAAAGAGTATAATTCCCAACTTCTTAGCTAATTTCTGGTTTCATTTTTCCAGCTCATTATTATGGCTCCTTAATTCCTGATATACTAGCCTTTATTTCAACTGCAAATCATCATTATCCTCTTTTCCCTACCATATGCTGGGCAGAATACAAAAAAAATATAAAAAAGTAACTACACACGCGACAATCTTCCTCGGTTTTCCCCTCAGTGGGTTTGCTCTTTGTCTGCGCTTGTAATGATTAATGTCAAGTTTTTGCTCTTCTGTTTTTTTTTTCCTCTTGGCTGGTTGGCAATTTTCTGTTTTTGTATTTGAGTTTTCATTTTTCAATGCTTGCCTTTTATTTGCACTTCCCTCGCCCATCGCCCACCGCCCATCATCGCTGTCTGCAGTTTAATTTCGCTTAATGAAAAATTGCAAGGAAAACAGAGCGAAGAGTGACTCATATAGGAGGCGACTCACTTAATTGCCTGGCGACATTCGGTGCGAAAGAAAGTGAGAGTTATTTTCGATTGAGGGTGGAGTATATGTAATGCATATAAATATGTTATTCCCCCTTAAAAAAATATACTTTTCGCTGTGGCTTTTGCCTGCCGCTTACATTTGGCGATGATTAATGGTACATGTTCATGTCTGACGGGGGATTGCCATTGCGGTTTTTAAAAAACACTTTAGGAAAAAAAAAGCGTAGATGATTTTTCACACAAAAACAAAAAAACAAAAAAAAAAGCAGAAGGAGAACAATGATATTCAACAGCGTTTTCCCCTGTCCCAAATAATTCTTTGGAGCAGGGGGAAATGCGGGATATTAATGAGCGCCTGGGAGCAGTTCACATTTCAGACTGAATCATTTATTTGGCGGCCACAAAAGTTATTAAAAAAGCATTGGACATGTGAAAAATATTTTAATATTCCTTTTTTGGGGGTGCTTATAATTATTTATGCATTTTTTTTGGAAGCGTGCGCTCGCGTTTAATGATTTTGTCAAACATTTTTGTCATTAATATAAATTGAGAAGGTGAGGAGATTATACGACTTTTTGATACTGAGAGCTGCGGCACAAAAATCAAAGGGAGAGGTCACTGGAAAAAATAAAAAATTCAAAAACCGACTGACTGGTAGAACAATTAATCATTCTGGCCAGTGACCGACCGTGTCAAAGCCCGTGTTTGGACCTCTCTTCCTGGGCCCACTTTTATGCGATTTTAATGACTTTTTCGCCCCGCGTTCACCAAGTCTCATCTTGCCTGTGGCACGGGCTTTCCACGAGTTTTCCGCCGCTGCCAGTGCTGCTGCTGCTTCCACTTGAGCGACGTCTTCCACTTTGATGCATTTCCAGCTTGTGCCTCTCACCTGAAAGTGCATCCATCATGAATGACTGAATGACTGAATGAATGAATGGGGAATGAGCGAGCTGTGTGGAAGCCATCTCTGGGAGGCAGGCAGGCGTTCGACTGTGAACCTGGCCAGATTCATTCTGTTTCAGCTTCACTCTCTTTTTACCAATTTTGGTAGAGGGAGTTACTCTGGCTTCTTAGCAAATCCTTAAAAAGTACCGAAAATAATACGAAATGTTGGGTACTTTTTAAGGATTTTTTTTTGGGATGTTATTTAAGGTTATTTTGGATTTATTTGAAAGCTCTTAACTTCATGTATTGTTTTCGTATGTAATATATTACTTAAATCAAATCTGGTATTCTGAAAATCTGGAACTCAAAATGATTTAAAATTCTTTGTGCATTGATACAATTTAGAATTTTTAAAATAACTCTTTTTGACAAACCTTTAAATTGAAATACATTTTAGGTAAGAGTACCTCCCAGTCACCCCTTATCCTTATTAGTCCTGTTCATCTGCTGGTTTATTTTGGGTTTACTGTAAGGCTTTAACTTAATGTATTGTTTTTGTATATAATATATTACCTAAATCAAATCTGGATTATAAAAATAACTCAAAATGCTTTAAAATTCTTTGTGTAATGATACATTTTGCAATTTTTAAAATAACTCTTTTTGACAAACCTTTAAATTTAAATACATTTTAGGTAAGAGTACCTCCCAGTGACCCATTATCCTTATTAGTCCTGTTCATCTGCTGGTTAGCTGGCTGCTCCTTTTGTGTTTGAATATTTGGTATTTGGTGTTGTGTTGTTTGGGCTTTGAGTATTTCGAATGGTAATGGTAACGTGTTGTGTTTGCCTTTGAGCTTTTATCCTGGCATCTGGCAAACAGTTCTCCTTCTCCCTTCCTCACTTCAACTCGACAGTCACTTAAATTGCCATTTCAGCAGCTCATTTCTTGGCTCCTGCTCTCCGTTTCGGGGTTCGTTGGCTCTTCTCTCGTCTCTTCTTCATCGCCGCTCCTCAGTTCACACGTGCACATCCACAGAACGGAGCGGCAGCGGCAGCAGCTGAAGCTCAGGTAGTTCAACTGCCATTCATCATACGCACTGTTGTCCCAGCCAAGCAACATATATAAAGAAATGCTTCTTTTTTCGGGCAAGGAATCCTCCTATTGAAGTCTTTGACGGTCACAAAAAAATAAAAAAAAACAAGTAAAAAGAGGAAAAAAGTTTAACAACAGGCTGGTACTTTAAGGGCAAAAGAGAAAAGGAAATGGTTGGTGGAGAAGACCAGGTCTGACCACATGCTGGGTTGTCCATGTTTTTCTGCCCCTTACCTTTTAGTAGTTGTTATCTGCCACAATTTAGTGGCACTTCCTTGCCAAAGCGTCGCCGGTCACAGAAGTTGTAACAAAAAAAGAAGCACCGCAAGAAAAAAGACTTTTCTTCTAAGAAATTAAAAAATATATATATATAGAAATATAAAGCAATATGCTGAATATATGTAGAATATTGGTAGGTGTCTGGAAAAATGGAAAGTTATGCCTAATTCCAACTTAAACATTTGTAAAATAGGAAATTAGCTGTTCAAATATTTTTATAAAATTTTTTAACCATGTTAAAATCTCCCTAATGTAACCTAGTAATTATTTAATCAATTTATTTTATTTCTTTCCGTGTCAGACAACAACATCGAACTCATCAAGAACAGGCAGCTACAACAAACCGAGTTCATTGCTCGTTAAGTTATTGTCACCTTTATAGCCGCTCGACCCGACTCAAGTGTCTGGGCCATAGACTCGCCAAGTGCTTACCTTGCCGGCTCCTTTAATTTTTGTTGTTAGTTTTGTGTGCGTAAGAAATTTGTAGTGCCACCCCCCAACAATAAGAAGTCTGACCTTTCTCTGATAAAATGCTGCCGGAAAATTCGATTTTGAAGTGCAAGCTCTTCACTCACTTCCGCTGGGGAAGAGGGGAAAAGTAGCATTTATGTGGCACCTGCTACATTCCTCTGTCACTGAAGTTGTAGCTCCCCCACTAAGTACACCTAATCCCCAATGTAAACGAAACTAATTCGATTTGGCCAACTGCAGACGAACTTTTTGTTCCCCTAATTACATTCTGTTTACTTTGCCAATTAAATCGAGAGGGATTTCATCCGTTCCCAGGCACATGTGTCCGCCCTCTTTTTTGTTAATAAAATAAATGATTGGAAAAATAGTAGAACATATAATATACTGGGACTGGAGTGAATTTAACTTAAGCCAGCTCTGGATTCCAGTTTTTTATATTAATATGCCGGAGATCAACTTGCAAATCAATTTCAATTTCGCTTCGAGGGGAGAGTGGGGCCTGAGGAATGTCGTTGACACACGCGACTGGTGTGCGGTGGTTCCCCCTTTCCGATTTATTTTCCGTCTGCCGGCTTCTTAGTTCCCTCGGCACGTAGCTACTCCACTTGACTTGGCCGCGGAATAGTTCAATAATAAATGCGCTGCGCTCCTCTGTCAAGGATTATTGTTTCAAGCACTGCTTGCCAGCGTTTGCCAGCCCCGAAGAGTACAATTTATAAATTGCACCTGTGCCTGACATGCGTTTTTCTTACCCCCCCATCTTGGCCATTTCCAGAATTAATTAAAGCTCTTGAGTTCGCTTTAAGCTCGCGGAAATGACGGGGCAAAAGAGGAGAACCCTCTTCTCGGCGGGCGGGGGCGGGGCGGGTATCCGACTTCCTTTGGCGTGTTTCCGATTGCTTGTTAGACACACTCCAGTGTGCCAGACATGCATTTTTCTACTTAGTTTAGCTGCCCCGACCACCCGCCTCTTACACGGTGAAAAAAAATTACTCGAATTGGTTACTATTTAATATAAAAAAATTTATTAGCAAATGTGTATATGAAAAATATTAAATCTGGTAGGAAAGTGATAAGAAACATATTTATAAGCCAAGTAAATATCGTTTAAAATATATAACTATGGTTTTTTAATGATATGTAGGATAAAGGCATCTACTAAACAATATTTATCATATATTTTTCTAAATAGAAAAATTCATTGCATGCTCCTAGATATTTTAAATTATTATATTAAATCTCTAGCTAAAAATAAAAGCAAATCATAATTTTATTCATCATCACTTCATACTTTTAGACTCTTTTTAAATATGATATTAAAGCTCAAGATTTTTTTTTAATAATAATAGTAAGTCAACTTTTTTTATAGTGAACTTGTCTGACAAAGCCCATAATTTTCTTGGTGTACCCTAAGCTTTTTCCCTGAGTTGTGTTCACATGTCTATGGCAATTTTTATGGCAAACTTTTTATTTGCACCTCATAAAATGCGGCAAATGCGCCTTGCTGTATGCAGCACAATGCGAACGAAAGTTTGCAGTCGTATCCCGGCGTCTATATATGGGTTTTAATGTGTGTGCATATGTGTGTGTGTGTGTCTGCCACAAATGTGATATTTATGACGCTCGTCCAGACAAAGAATCCTGGCCAAAGCTGCAGGTGCTCCTCCTGGAGCAAAATGGGCACTGAACAGACCAGAGAATGGATGATAGTCGTCGTGGCAAAAACATTTATAGCAAAAAAAAAAAAAGAGTTTATGTTAGTTACGAGCTCATGTGCCGGTGTCTGCTGGGGAAAGTCCTTTTTGCGAGGCAAAACTTTCACTGGGCTTGACTGGGTTCGTTCTTATTCATTATTTTGGTTTTTATTCCCGCTCGTTTGTGTTCGCCTGACCTTTTGTGAGCTGCGTCTGGACGCAAGTGTAATTAAATTTTAATTTTCCTTTCTCACTCTCTCTCTGGGAGAACACAAAACAAGCAAATCCTCTTTAATTGATATTAATTTCATATGTTTTCTTTCTCTTTGCAGGTGAGTTAACGCCCTTTGTTTGTTTACATGGTGAAGGTGGTAAGTCTGATCGAGATGAATATATATTTCCTGGGAGATTCCGAATCAGTTGAAATTCATGGAACTCCTTTAGTTTGAGAAGTTACCCATTTTTATTAAGGCCTTTAAAGCCCAAGACTTCTTCTAGAAAGCCAACTTATCACAAATAACCATAACCAAGTTGAGTAAAAACGATTTCCCATATTTTTTACACTTACTTTTTCACTCAACATGCATTAATTTTAATAGCCATCAACGGAAACATTAATGGAACATTAATTACTATCTAGATCAGAGATAGGCTTTATGGTTCTTTGACCACAACTCATCGCCTGCAAATTACTTAACTCATGGCTAAAGCATACATTTCTTTTACTTTTTATGGATCCGCTGTAAAATTAACCATAGTTCCCAGGGGGTTAAGTACGCTGTACACACACCTTGGAAATAGTCTGCTCACGTTGCGGCTATTCAAAACTTTTATAGACCAAATTGTGTCACTATCCCCAGCGAGCGAGCTCTCCCCGATGCGAAATGCAATTTCCTGAGCGCGTAATTTTTTGGCTTTTTATTTACAACGCATAAATGCGCTTAATAAACACGCTGATGCAGCAACAGCAGCAGCGGCACATGGCGAATGTGCATTTGCACTGAAAGAGTTGTAAAACACGGCGAAATGGCCGAAACCAAGTTCCGCTGCATTAACTTGGCCCGAGGAGGGGAATGGCAAAAACTTTATTAGTAGCCAGCCAGCAGTTTCTTCTCCTTAGTCGTTGCCAGTACCTTTTACCCATCGCTCATACGACGTGTTGTCTATCTTATGCTCTTCTCGGTGGGTTGTTGGCTTTTTGTATAGGAAATAAGTCAGTTAGAATGTTGATTTGAAATATATTGATATATTTGAAGTTTTTTAATAACTATAAATTTTTTTTTTTGTATATGGATGTTAGACTTTTGAAGTACAATTTATTTATAATCCAAAAAAGGTCTTCTAGAATTTTTAAAAATAAACATAGAAGCTTATTTTTGACTAAACATTTTTTTAGAGCTTAAAAAGCTTTAAAAACAATTAATATGGAACATTAGTATTACCTTGCCTACCTTTCTTACTTTATATTTACCTTTACTTTCTAAGAAAGAGTATTCTCTCACCGGAATCCACCTTAACCTTTCTTATTGAAGTTTTTTTTATATGCAGCTTCTGTTTTTGCTGTTGGTTTTATGTTTTTTCTTTTTTGCGGGGCAAATTTTTATTAGCTGCGATGGCCAACAATGGCTAAATTTGTATGCTTTTATTGCTATTTGCTTGCTCAGCTCGCTGGAGCTGAAAAGGTGAACAAACCACGTCGTTTGACTCCCCTTTTCTTTTGCCATTTAGGATTTAACCCTTTCTATTTCTTCCTTTCCACAAAATCCTGGTGCTTAGTGCCGTTCTCTATTTGCGTTTCAATTTAATTGTTTTCGTCCTGTTGGCTTATCTGCGGTGTCGAGTCCTTTATGGAGCTGTCACTCAGAGGCCTGCGGCAGAACTACGCACTTTCTGACAATCCTGTGTCAATCTTAATTCAAGTAAACTGCGCACTTATCAAGGATGCCCTTTCTATATATTCCTAAACCGACGACGCAATTTCCAACTGCGCAGGTTTAGCCTGCTTAAGGGAATCCGCCCTTTCCATTATATCCACCCTTTCCTATCATTCAAGAAGTCAGGATCTGGTTGGAAAGAATACAAAACTATGCAAACAATGGGAGATCATCAAATCGGGTTGAACAAAAAGCCGAAAACAAAGCCAATCAGGTTAAAGTCTTTTCCAGCTGCCCGAACCTTTTGTGTACAAATTTTGGCCAAAGAAAATGTATCCTGAATCAGGTATATGTTGTAGATAAGCCGAAAAACAAGAATTCTTCTATAAAAAAATAAAAACTTTCAAGTTCTTGAACACTCAATGAAATATTTAGTTAAATTTTAAGAGATAAAGAATAACTTATATAAGTTTAGGTAACTATTTTGGCTGTCCTTCCCTCACTGTAGTTCAAAGGAAATACATATACATATATATTTTAAAAAATAACCAGGGGTTGCAACCCCTTTTTCGTGGGATGCACATGCAGTTGCAGTTGATCCTGTCTGCGTCTGCCTTAATTTGTTACGTCTGAATTGCTGGCAACTCGTTTTTAATTGCCGCACGAGTTGCTGTGTGCCAAAGTGTTGCAAGCAGTTTGCCTAATTGCTGCTGCACATTGCCATGAACAGGGACAGGGACAGGGCGGGGACCTTCCTCCCTTTTACCATATATGGAAATCGCAAATCGATGTCGCAGCTGGTGCAGTTTTTGCCAATTATGCGACTAAGCTGCAGTTTGCAACCCAGACAGACGTCGTTCCGGGATTAGCCTGTCTATATATATATATAGTATATCCTAGAACGCCATGCTTTCCTTTTATATTTCCCTTATTTTTTGTAGTTTCCATTTTTCGTCTTATAGCTTATTTTATTTTTTCCCTGATTGTTATTTCTTCTTCCTGCAGCACGGAAAGTTCTCTGGAATTATGAATTTAAATTGCGGCTAATAAATCGCCGCAAATAATCATATTTTTGGTCATTTTTCTTTTACTGCTGCGGTGCCGGGAAGAGGACCAGGCGAACTGGAAGCCAGGACATCCTTCTGCTAAGATTGCAAGTAGTTGATAAAGTGCATTTTGTGTGCTGGGCTGAAGCTCCGATGCAAATGACACAAACGACAACATTTCCTTGGAGACTTTCAGACCTCCAGATCTTCCGACTCCCCGACTTTTTCCTCTTTTTATATATATATACACTCGTACTTTATTCCTCTCAGAAATCGTTGCAGTCAAAATAAGTAAAAATGGCCAACCGCTTTTTTGTGGACTTTTCCCTTTCCCTCTGCTGGCTTTATGCAAATGCAAAATGGATTTAAATTGGCCAGACAAAGTCTGCAGTGCATAAAAGCCAAACAAAAGCAACTACAACGGCGGCAGCGGCAGCAGCAGACTTGGCTTTAACCGTTTTGGGCCATTGAAATTGTAGTTTCCAACTGAGAAGCGCTAAAAATGCAATTAAAAGCGTATTATTTCGCCCATGAGGAGGGGAGTCGCCATAAACTCTCAGCTTAAATGTTGCACAAATAACACTCTCAGCTGGCTTAAAGCGAAATTTCGCCCAATTATGCAATTTTTACATTTATTTCCAGCGGATAAAAAAAGGATACAATTTCAATTAATTTTAAGCTCTTTTTGCATTTTTTTTTTACCTTTTTTTTTCCTTTGGGGGATATGGAAATTTGATTTATCAATGGCTTGATGGTTAAAGTGAAAGGGTTCCTCCTTCCCCCGGGAGCGACTCATAATTTGGGCTTAGAGAACATTAGACGAGGATTAAAAGCAGGAGAGCGTGAGTTATTTCCACTAGATTTTCCAGCCAACCGAAAAGGAGAGACAAAGATACTCTGGAAAATCATTAGGGGGAAGTTATTACTACATCATTGCTGTCCATAAATTCGAATTATATTTTTTAATGTCCTTAACGATGCCTAATCCTTCCGAATGGTTTTTTTTTTATAGGAGAAGGGGTTGCATGATTTCGTCTGTTTTTCATTTCCTCGAGCTGAGTTTGTCTGCCTCTCGTATTTCATCGATAAACTTGGCTCGAACGGTAGGAATATATATGAGATTACCTTTAATTATCCCCCTTTTCTGCCGATTTCTCCACCTCATTGACAATGCACGCCCACAAAAATCCAACTCCGATCTGCACAAATCTCACTGCATTGATAACCGCGGAAAAAGTCTGCCGGGGGATCGTAATTCAGCCTTTAATTATACGGCCGAGGACTGGTGGCTGGTGACTGCCTGCCTACCGTCGTTACCTGCTCCGAATTCGCTTCATCGTTCGGGGTTTCGTCTTACATTTCCAGTATAATTCGGGAGGCTTCTTCTCGCTCAATGAAAAAAGCAAAGACAAAAGCCAAATCCTGAAGCTGTGGCGGAATCCGAATCTGAATCCCTGTGACAGCCAAAGGCAGGAACACTGCTCAAAAATCTAGAATCAATTCCTATTCAAAATCAAGTTAATTTTGAAATCAAGAAAAAAATATTATTACCTAAATTAGATATAGGAATGCATCATGATATTGTCTGGCTTACTCTTGAGTTAAACTATATTAAATTCAATTAACTATCGATTGCTTTAGAATTCCCAACGAGTTCTAGCTGCAAACGTTTGCTTTTGAGTTTAATTAAAAAGTTAAAATAATAAAAATTCAAAGTGAAATTCCCAGCGAGCTCTAACTATGCTGAGTTTATAATATATGATACTAATGAAGGAATATGTATTTCTCATAAAACAGCTGCATATCCCAAGCTTATTGCAAGAGATTTATATTTCTCTAAATTCATATTTATTATTTAAAATCTTAATCCCAGTGCAGAGATCCTCACCTTCAAACACACAAATATCTGATCGCAACCGCCTCTCAGCATTTCCTACCTGAGGAACTGGAATTCGTGAGGTAGTTGTTTTTCTTATATATGTATAAGATATATATTTTTTGTTGTCTTCGGATCCCAGTTCGCATTTCCCATTGTTCATTGATCTGTCTGCCACCCCTTCCCCGTATTATTCTGAAAAGGGTCGAATTTTTTTTTGGATGCGTTGACAACAGGCAGCCACGGCGGCGGTAACCGCAACGAAGCTGATCAGATTACATAATGTGACATAATTAATTTCGAAATTTATCAGAAATGCCTCCCCAGCGCCGCCTCAGTTTGGGAACTTTTGCCTTAGAATCAAGATAGATGTGTGTTGGCCCTTTTCTGGCGAATAGTTTACTTTAGTTAGTTGACTAGAGTATAGGGCTCTATAGGGCTCTCTTTAATCGGATTTGGGTCATCGAACATACACGTGTAGGCACGTCGTCGTCGTCGGCGGCTCTTTTCCAGCTAATTTTCAGCTATCTTCAGCGAGAAGATCGCGCGACCTACAGAGTTGTTTTTTTGTATCTCCCAGATGCGGGATTTTTACATGGCCTGTAACTCATTTCTTCTTAAGTATTTATTCTTTTCTTGTTCTTGTTCTGGTTCTATCTGCCTGAAAATAAATCAAACAATTGCCCTGGTTGTGGTCCCCGGTCACAAGGGGGACACAACACATATGTCTTGTTAAGGCACCTTAAGGTCGGAGTAGCTTTTGTCTGGTATCAGATATAATTTCATTTTATTTATCGCTGAAATTGAATCGTCTGCAGCGACTGGAGAGACAATGAGACATTAACCCAATAAGAGCTGCTGGCTGCAGATGGAAAGGCGAATTTCTTAATAAATAAATTGAGATTAAAGAGCGGACAATAAAATTTAAAATTGAAGTATGATTACGAGTAAAAATTGGATTTGTAATCGTACATATAAAATGATTTATTTTTAACTAGACTACTTAAATAAATGAAATCAATAGGAAACGTGAGCTAGCTTTGTAATCAAAGTGGTCAACATTTGTAACAACCAAAAAACGTGTAACTCATTAAATAATTTATTATACTATGGCTGTAATTTTCTTTTATACTTTCTGTTATGAAATCCACTGTTCAACTTTTTTTTTAAATACATTTTGTTGTCTGCCAGTTTGCATGTCAAATTCGCATTAGGGAAGTGCACTGAATCCAGTCCAATTCTAGCTGAAAAAAACAAATGCGAACATTTTCAATTGAGATGCAAATGATCAGAGAGAGCGCCATGTTATTTGCAGTTGTTGTCGATGTCGATGTTGTTGTTGTGTTTATTGTTTTAACAATTCAATTTGCATAAAAATTCAGACAAAAATAGAGGGAGATTGAGCCAAATTGCGTCATGGCATTGTTTATTTTATTATATGTACATATACTGCGGAAATCACTCTCCCTCTCGATACCTGGTACCCCTCTATCTCCTCCCCCGATGAGCGCGACCCAATTTGCAGCAAGACTGCAAATTCCTGGGGGGATTTCGCTGCTATTTCTACTTGTTGACGGAGGGACCTCAACTCAACCTCCCCCTCTGATATTGTGGCTCGGACCGATAAGGTTCAATCAGCAACAACTCGTCGAGCTGCTCAAGGATGCGAGTGCCATAAAATCCCCAACAATATTTACCATAAGTAATAAAAATGCGAGTAAATTGCTTTTTTAAGCTCAAGTAAATCAGAGACTGTGGCCGGACTCGAGTCTGGCTGGTCGGTTGTTCGTCTGGACAAAAGTTCGGGAACTCTAAAATACCCTATATACTTATTTTTATATGATTGTTTATGATATATAGCACTTAATTTTTATATTTTTGTATGGGTATCCTATTGTTAGGCAGACTTATTAAAAGGAATATATATGCACTTTGTTAATAAACTTTCTTTATTGATCCTGACTTTAATACCTCATATTTTGATCTGAATTTCTGTAAGTTGTTAGAAAAGTATTTAATTAATGCTCATACCAAAATGTGATCTAAAATTCCTAAATTCCTAAATGATAATAGAGATTGTTTAGAAATATTTTTTAATTTAGGGATTCCATCCCACTAAAAGCTTATAGAGTGATGAAATAACATAAGATGAAGTTCAAATTTTAGAATCATTATAGTATATCTTATCCGATTGGTATCCTTTGAATCCAAAACACCCTCTAAATCTAAGGGGGCTGCATTACAAGCAAAATAAAAATCAGCAAATGGAACGAAGCGGCGGCAACAAAGTTCGAGTTCGATAAGGGGGGCAAGTCCCCAGACCCTGAAGGTTGCTCGGACTCAAATATATGTGCTGCTTATTATTATATGATATGTACACTGTACACTGAACAGTGGAGCACATATCACTAGGCGCACATATGTTCGGGTTTGTGTAATTTGAAATAGTGGCCATAAATAATCGCGGACGGATGCCATTTGCGATTGTTGTTCATGAGCGGATCGGATCCGCGAACACTATATAGTGGTAGTGGGCTATGTTGGCCCAGGACGTGACTTATGCGGCATTAGCATGTATTGTGCTCGTGTGTGTGTGTGTCGGAGGGGGGATCGAAAAACAAAACCATAAACCTCGTCTGGGGCACATAAAAACCTCAAGTTTTCCGCCCGCCACAGACGTGGGCGTGAGGGCGGATACATTCCACTTAGCTTTGCTTTTTATGCACTTTTCATATGTGCATAAGTTTCGGGGCTCAGTTGCTAATGTTGTTTTTCACATTAAAAACCATACATACCTACTTATAATAATAATAATAATGACTGCCACTGCTGCTCTCGTCTCTGGCACGCCCCCTCTGTTGTTTTGTGCATCTTTCAGGTTTCACTTAATTGAGTCGTAAAAGTTCTTAGCATAATTGTTATTATTATTGTGCTATGTACTAATTACACTTATTTATAAAGAGTATATTGTGCGGGTATGCCACATCGTTAAACAATTGACTGCCAGCAATTGTAGTTGTAGTTTTTTGTTGTTTTGGAAAATGCGTTTTTGCATTTCCCCTTCGCTCACAAAAGCGAAATACGAGAGTTCATCGCTCCAATTCAATGAAATGGACGTGGCGGTGGCGTGCGTTACCTGCCTATATATCTCAACACAAATATATACAATACTACACGTAGACGTGCATATATGTATATATGGTATTCCGATCTGCGATAGTTTGTTTGTGCTATTGACTCTTGGCCGAGCCGGCGGATCAGATAGCGAGCATCATCATAGTCAGCATCCGAAGTGCAGCGTTCGTAGATCGCTGATCTTTGCCATCTTCGGAGATCTTGGGACTATAGTGAGTGTGAAAATATATAGCTGAAAACTTCAATATTAGTCGATACATTTTAAATATATAGGGTAGATATGTGTCCGTACAAATAAGGTACCTATAACATCTAAAAATAGTGAATACAAAAACTGACTTTCATATTATAACATTCCTTATTTGCTTTAACTGGTTTTGCATTAAAAGTCTATGTATTAATCTCAAAATTAATGTATGGGTACAAAACTTGTAAATAAATACTAATACCAAAACTGAGCAATGAATCTTTAATAGATCTTGAGAATATAATATATACATTTAAGGCCCGAAGCTAAAGAGTTTCAAAAACAATATTTAATTGTAAAATTCAAATCTAAAATAATAATAGAAAAAGCAAAACAAAAAGGAACCCATTAATTATTCCCCATGAAAACCTCAGAGAACCAAAACCAATCCCAGTGATTAAGCTTTTTTCAAACCTTAATTTATTAACTTATGTAAGTAATAAGTTAATTATTCTTTGATTGGGTGATGACTTCATTACAAAACGCCTAATAGAATAATTAACAAAGCACAATCCATTAATCAGCTTGTGTGTGTCTGCGGTGTTAACCATTTAAACTCGTTTAAAGAGGAATTTAAACTACGCGCTGCAGGCTTCACTATCCGAATTTCCCGCGGTGTGTTTAATATATATTTTTTTCGCTTACTTTTATCGAAATGGAAATTCGAATTTACAATTTTTTCGGTGTGCCAGATTTTCAGCCATCTCTCTTTCTCCCGCGCACACACACAAACACATGCAAAAACGATGCCAAACATCCGTTGTGCGAATGAGAAAGCAGCTAAATAACAACACAAATGAAATGAAAACAAATAGATAAACAGAAACAATGCAAATTAATGTGAACAGGGAGCGCATTAAACATTAGAAACACTAAAAGTCAGCGGCTAATTACAAATTGTAGCGGCATGTTGTACATAAAAGGCAACAATAGCAATAAAAACAACAGCAAAGAGAGCAAATAATAAAAAAGGAGAGCAGATATCGACGAAAAATATCAAGAGCAACAACACTTTCGTGTTCGTCTCCTCTCATTGCAATTAGTCAAATTCAGCAACAACAATACACCAACAGACAACAGCAACAGATGACGAATGTTGTGGTTTGTTGTTGCATTATTTGATTTGCCAAGAGAGCAGCGCTGCCCGCAATGAGCGCAGCAGCAAAAAGAGTGCAATGCACGACGCTGGCGTGCAAGAGCGAGATGGGTATCAAAGGCGACGAGCAGTAGTGCGATAGTGCGATAGATGAATAGAGATAGTGGGAGCAATAGCGAAAGAGTGAACGTGCAGCGGCAGAGATGCCAAATATGGCTAGTTATTAGCTAGTTAGGGTATCTGAGAAGAAGCTAGCTATTTTGTGAGATTTTCTTTGTTATAGAGAAAAGAATATGAATATTTACACTAGCTTTTTCTGGCTCCTCTAGTCGTTTTCAGCTACTTTTGTTCATGGCTACTTTTTCGTAATCTGCCGTTGTAGTTGTAAAACAAACATGGAATTGTTACGCTCTCTCCGTTTCGTTCCCTCTCACATTCGGTGATAATGGCAGCACACATCGAAAAAAGCAGAGGGAAAACGTAACACAACAAAACATTGGACAAGGCGACTGTCCAATAGCAAAAAATGTGCGATAGGTCGGAGTTTTCAGTGTGTGTGAGCTTTTCCATTTTTTTTTCCTGTTTCTTTTTTTTTTGCTTCTTTTTCTGCGTGTTTTTGCTGTTGCTGCCTTGCTAATTGTTTGCGCTGACTGCAATTTGCATGTGTCGCGATTCGCAATTCGCGAAGTTTATTGACCGCTCCGCGTGGGCAGCTCAGCTACTGCAGCGTCGGCCGCGGCAGCGACGTTGGCAGCACGCCCAACTATTAATAGATAAGAAAATGTGGCAGAAAAAAAAAAAAAACAGCTGAAGAAAAACTATGAAAACGCCAGAGCAACAAAAACAAAAAACTGCAATAGTTGCGCAAGCGGTAATTGCACTAAAAGAAATTGCACTCGAGGAATTTTTTCAGCGAATGAAAATTAGCGCCGAGTGCTTTTCGGGTGAAAAATTCTTAAAATATATTTGCAACATAGTTTTCTCGGGAAATCTGTCTTCCTAATTAAATTTCTGTGATTACTTGGGAATTAAGGTAATTAAAGAACTAAAGTTGTAATTTTTATGAATATTATTTTATGCTTATTTCAAGAATGCCTTTAAAAATTACTAAAACTTATTTTAAATTATTAAACTGGAATTATTATTTAATAAATCAATCAGGTTATACTATAAATCCATAAACTTATTGTGACATTTAGTTCAGAATGTTAAAAGAATTACTATAAATATTATTTGCATTTTAAAAAAGAAAAATAATCCATTTTAGATGAATTTAATACATTACATTACACTTATAATATGTAAATATGATCTCAACTATAATACTCAGAAAGGTATTTAAAAAACCCGAGTGATCGAAGTAAAATTCCACGTAAAACGCTATGCCCCATACTTGGTCGATGCTAAGGGGGAAAGCGCATACTCTGTTCCATATTGGGTTGACTTCAGCCGCCTATCTATCAATTCCCCTATTAATATATTTTTATAGCTCGCGATGATGATCGCATCGCTCAATGGGAACCAAGAAGAAGAAGATGATGGAGGAGGAGCTACGGCAACAGTTGATGTTGTTGCTGACCGGATGTTGCACATTGCAGTGTGGCTGCAGTATTGCTGCAGCTGTTGCTAGTTGCTACTTTTTGTTGTTGCTGTAATTGCAATCATGGCGCAAATGAAGCAAATATTTGCTGTTAACAACTTAATGCGCTTGTCGCCGCCGTTGCCGCCCCGCTTTTCCCGCTTTCCCGCTGATTATGCGCCTCAATCAACTGCAGCGCAGGCAGCAGCGACACAAACATTGCTTGTGTCGCCGCCGCCGCCGCCGCTGCACTTCATAATTTCTGCTATCTGAGCTTCGCTTTTTATTTCAGTTTTAATGCAATTAACTTGGCACTTGTCTGACTTTTCAGACTCCAGACAGACGGCCAAGCCCCCCCTCCCCTTGAGCCACTGCGAGTGGGCCGAATGCCTTAGTTGGGCTGCTTTATGGCCAGCTAATGCGGTTTTTATCTGTTTTTGTTATTTTTTCTTGGCCAAGATTTATTTTATTGTTATTGGAGAGGAAGAAGAAGAAGCAGAAAAAAGAAAAAAAAACTTTCAATAAAAGTTGTCAGCTGTAGCCTGCCGTGGGTTTGAACTCGTGGAAAAGAGGGGATCGGAATCTGGCGCTCAAGTTGTTTGTCTGATTAATTCACCATTAAACTGTGATTAATGTTGTTTATTCTGCGCCAACTTATTAGCTAAATGTGTTAATTACGAGTGTCGATTGTGCAGATTACAGCATTAGCTCTTTTTTTTTTCTTTGCCTTAACAGAGATGTAACAATTCTGCCACAAAAATAATTATATACAGCGGGAGAAACTTTAAATTGACAGAGTAATTAAAAGGGTTTTTTTTCTGTTGGCATTTATATATTTACAGTTACGGAAAAGTTGTAATTATAGAAGCAAAAAGAGGAGACTTTTAATTGGGGGAAAAATGTATAGTTTATGCCAGTGGAAGTTTTGGAGAATCAAAAGCATAGTTGATAAATATCTTAATAAATCTATTTAAAAAGTCTGTCAACTTTTGAGGAATTTAAATTTAAATTTTACTAATATTAAACGTAAGTTATGGCAGGCATTGCATTTGAAATTCCCAAGTATGAATTCAGCGTCAACCCGCTTTATAATTAAACAAATTAATACCTATGATGTATACTTTCCGATCTATAGGATTTATTTAATAACAAATTTATAAGACTCTTACAAATTGCACTGTATAATTGCAACGCTTTTCGTGCAATGTCATAATTAACTGCCAATTATTATTCATATTTATCATGTTCGCGATTTTCCCGCCTCCACTAGGCGGCAGGGGGCAATTATCGCCGTCTGAGCGATCAATGATCACCCCCGCAATGAAAACACGCACTCTGAAATATTATTCATGAATAAATCAGTACTCAGACGCAAATCGTCCTTCACAGTTTGTTGGCAATTTGCATTTGCCATTTTTGTCAGCGGCGTCGTCGTCGTCGTCGTTGTCGCATTTCCATCACTTTTCACACCAAACATTTAAATGCAAAAATCAATTAAATATGTTTGCTGCTGCGGGTGCGGGCAAGTGGTGAGGGGATCGATGGGGCAACTACACTACGTACTCTCGAGGTTTTCGTGGTAATGACCGACGAGCTGCGATGGCGACAACCGCCGGCGAAGTGTCCATGACAAAAATGCATAAATAACAAAGGCAAACAGCGGCAAACAAACGACAGACAGCCGAAAGAGATGCGGCATCCAGCGGGGGGGAAGGAGACGACGGACGGACGGCTCCAGTACAAACAATAATGCTGAACGTCAAATGCGAAGAAATCATTTAAATAGCAAATTGTTTGTGGCACGACAAGAATCAGTAAAAGTATTAATGACAGCCCAATCTTGCCATATTTGGGAAAATCACTTAAAAATACTTATATTAAATAAATAGAATAACAGCTTAAATAATTAATATTAAATGGTCTTAAAAATTATAATTACTTCTAGAAGTTAACCTGTAATATTGGTGATTTATCCAGGGGTCAAAGCTAGAACATATTGGGAATTATAGATAACAAGTGGGTGAAATTTGCCATTTTTTAAAGCATTTTTATATTAAATAAATAAAATAACAGCTTAAATAATTAATATTAAATGCTCTTAAAAAGTATAATTACTTCTATAAGTTAACCTGTAATATTGGTGATTTATCTAGGGGTCAAAGCTAGAACATATTGGGAATTATAGCGAAAAGTGGGTGAAATTTGGCATTTTTTAAAGCATTTTTATATTAAATAAATAAAACAACAGCTTAAAAAATTAATATTAAATGGTCTTAAGAATTAGAATTACTCCTAGAAGTTAACCTGTAATATTGGAGATTTATCCAGGAGTCAAAGCTAGAATATATTGGGAATTATAGCGAGAAGTGGGTGAAATTTAACATTTTTTTTAAAGTAAATAGTACAATTAAAACCCTAGTTAGCTTAATCATTAATGTTATTCAATTACTAAACTCGATTTGTTTATTTAATGTTCGATTAAATTTTTCTAGCTAATTAACAAAGTGGATTTTTCCCGAACCCTACCCAGCCCCTAATTAAGTGTTCTCATTATGGCATTCCAAAGTACTTAGCAGGGCATTAAATGGCTTTTAACCAATAGCCCGATATCTATTGGCAGCATTGACTTTGGTCACGACTTGGGCGACATGTGACACCCACAGAGAATATATAGAGATCGGGGCAGATCGAAGCGGAGCAAAGTGTACATTTTATATGTTGTTTGGCTTTTTAGCATTTGTACTTGAAAAGTTGCAAATGTCTGGCGGCGGGGAATTAATTGCGATTTAAACATATACTCAGAGGGGGAAGCAGGGCAGGGCGGCGCAGCTCTGGCAAAAAGGGGGGCGTGGCTGCTGCATAATTACAGGCGCTGACACAACGGACATCGGACGACAGACAAAAGTGGGGCTTGACTGTAATTTGACCTTAATGAGGTGGTTTGCCGCTCAAAATGCAATTTAATTACAAATGGTGGGCACCTACCTCGATGTGTGCACAAGCAATTATTTAATGCTTGAAATTTAAGTAAAATACATCTTTTTAAAGGAAAAATTAAAATAATATTTTTATTTAATGAAGAATTATTATATAGACATTTAATTTACCTCCTGTGAAATTTAGAGATATATTTTTCTTGCAAAGTCCTTGTTGCATTTTTCTCTAAGTGATCCGTGACTTTTATGATTTTCACCTATTAGTCTTTTGTACATTTGCATAATTCACTCTCGTGTGTTTTGTGTTTTAGTTCATATTATTGTCTTACATAAAGAATTAGGTCAATGTCGGAAAACCCAACCAATCCCCTAAAAAGCGCTTCTAATTTAGACATTCGCTGACATTTATGAGGCGGCCATAAAATGGTTTGACCGTGTTGGGCCAGCCTGATCACCGATGCAAGCGTATTGAATTTATGACTCGCACTGTACGGCACAACAATTGGCCACAAAATGTGTGTTTACGACGCTTGCCTCACTTGGCTACTTGTTTTTGGGATCCTAGACCTATAAATGCCCAAGAGCTCTCGCTCTGGCTTTTTGGCAGGCTGACTGGCTGACTGGCTGGCCGGCTTCTCTACATACTCTTGGCTGTTGGCCGTTGTTTGTAGCCAGTTGCCAGTTGCCAGTTGGCTCTTGGCCATTTTATCGGGCTATCTTTACTGGCCATCGGTCCATGTTGGCTCCGCACATTTGTCAAATTGATTGCGAAATAAATTCGAGTGCGGGATTTCTTCATTAGTCTGGGCAAAGCAGGCAAACCAACGGCTGCAGTTGACATTGTCCGAAGATGATGCATGTGGCAAGTGGCACACTGAATGGATAATCTGCATAATTTAATGCTGAATTATAGACTTGATAAATTCTGTTACTAAAGAGGAAGAAGGAGCTGTTGACAATTAATGGGTATATAAATTTCATGGTTGTTCTGCTGAAGATTCCTTAAAAGGAGATTCGCTTTTGTGGGTTAGGCCATTGCTTTTAGATGTAATTTGATAGAGAGACTTGGTGGCTTCCATTTAGCAAGTATGTAAATTGTTATTTATGATTATTCTAGGTTTTTAAAATAATTGGTAAAACGCTCTTTATCATCGGGTTTGTCAACTAAATAATATACACGACTTTAAGGAGATATTTATTATTAGAGAATACATTTCCGATAAGTAGTCTTCAAATATATTACCCCATTTATAGGTACAATTTCCTAAGACTATCTATAATTATCTGTATTTCTTTTCTTTAATTACATAATAGGTTTGTATCTTTGTCTTTTTATAAGCAAATTGTTATATCATGCAGACTTTGCCTTTGTATTAATCACCATTATTTCTTTCTTATCTCTTTCTAGGTATGTAGAATGGCTATAACCAACTTCCTATATAGAGCACACTATATAAATCCAATGCAAGTCGTGAGTATTCAAACCGGCAGCCAGTCGGAGACAAAACGATGAATCAAAACCAGCTCGTACAACCTTTTTCTGATTTTTTTATTTATATTTTTTACCCACACATCGTTGTGTTTCCCATCTGCGGCTAATTTGCATAATAAGCGCACAGCTGTTAATTAATAACGGGCAGCTGCCTAAAATGATACTGGGAACAAAAAAATGAAACCAAAATCACACACTCGTAGACCTTCGGCAGCAGATCAAAGACATCGAAATCGAATCGAAATTATGAGAGATTTGTTTTTAGGCCCTCGCTCTTCTTTGTGGCTTTAAATAAGAGGGGAAACCACGTTAACGTGAGTTGATCTCGAGTGGGCGGAGCGGCTCAGTGACGTTGATACCATGGCATTTCCGCCTTGTAGAGCGGGGTATCCTGTGGCAAATCACTTAGTTGACTGTAGACATGCGCGCCCCTCGTCCACTTGGCCACCAAGCCGAAACCAAACCGTTTACAAGCTGTAAATTTGGCCACGAGAGCACTGGAGAGGAGAGGAGTGCAGAGCCAGCAAACTGGCAATTTTCAAATTTGCGATCATCGACAGGCGCCACCAACGCGCCGCGTCAATAATGCACTGGAAAATAAATGAGTTGAGAATGGGAAATATTTTAAAATAAATTTGAAATTGGGTATTAAAATAAATATTTAAAAATTAACAAAGAAATTGGTGAAAAGAATTGGGTTTAAAACTAGTTTAGGGCAACAATCTAGACATTTATTTAAAAAAGTTATTAAAATTCCCAAATACAAAGTCAGTCGGTTACACAAACGCTTATATATTTTACAAGTACATTGGAATCTTCCAAAAAATTTAAAAAATATCATATAAATGTTATTAATTTTTTTGTAAATTTATTAATTTCCGTGCGTCATTGCTTGAGTGGCTCTCGTTGCAAGTTGCAAGTTGCCAGTGTGCAGTTGCTGTTGGTGCTGCCGCCAAAAGCGGCAAATGGCAAAATGTTTTGCAATTTTCGCTGCATTTGCAGACAATAAATTGTTGGCCATTTAATTTGGCCATCGTACAAGGTGGAGTTTCCCCGGCCAGGTGGAAGAGGTGGTAAAGGGGGTATGGGTAGTAGAGGTATAAGGGGAGAGTGGGAGTGCCCCAAGCTCTATTATCGCGCTATCTCCCTCTGTTTGCGCTGGCTAAATTGATTTGTTGCGGCTGCAAAGGCACGCAGTCAATCAAGCGCTACAATCTCTCTGGAAAATCTTAAAGGCCCCAACGCCCCCGCCGCTGCCCTCCCCTGAGAGGGGGACAAGATGCCACCGGCGCGATAAGAAAATGTTGAGCAACATTGTTGCCAATCGACAAGAAATTGCACTTAAAATTCGCGCGAAAAACTAAATAGAAATAAAATGCTTGTTCGTTGCTTTATTTGATCCGTTGCGACGAAAAACGCTAAAAATGTCGAGTGCCGAATGCCAAAGCTGAGTGAATGTTTTTTTTTTTTGTTTTTTATTATATCTAAGCGATTACGGGGTAAACGAGTTGATACTTTGATTTAAAGATTATAAAATAAAGAAATAATATTATTTTGTATTACAATAAAAATCGATAGCTCACATCGGATTCTTAGTGATCGATAATCACACCGAGTTTATCGCGCAATTTCAAAGCAATCTCGATTATAGACTTTGTATCGATTTATTTCGCTCACTTAATTTTCGAGGGTTAATAGGGGGGTTAACCCATACAACATTATACTTTGTTGGGATCTGTAAGGGCGTGACAGAGAAGGAATGCATTTATCACAGTTATTACGCACCGTTAGTTACAGTTGCTGTGCTCTTCTTGCACCTAACCCCCCTAAAGACCCCCCGTTTAAGTTTTTGGCATCGTGCGGTGTCATAATCGTCCATAGTAGTCGTTGTGCACTCTCCTCTGCCTCTCTCTCTCCACCTTCTCTTTCTTTCTCTTAGTCTTGTGAGTGCATACGTGACAGCCGGCACAAAAAAAAAAAAAAAAAAAAAAAAAAAAAAAAAAAAAAAAAACAGTGAACGCCAACACATGCAATTGCTATTTTTGTTGTTGCTGCAATTTCAGCTGGATTTTGTTGTTGCAGTTTGCGCTGCCTCTACCTCTGTCTCTGCCGCTGCCGACGTCGGCTGTTGTCGTTTGGCCGCCATCGCAATCTAATGTCAGATAGTTTTGCGGTCGCTAACCCGCCTCGCTTCGACTGCAACGCCGACAGCGGCTGAGACTGTGCACGAATGTGAGTGGAAAGAGCGGCAAAAATCGAGAAAATAGCACAATGCACACACGAACACTCGAAACGCACTCACGCACATACACATATTGTGCAATTAGTTGTTGCGCTGATGAATGCAAATTAGAATTAAAGTTGCACAGTGGGGCCCAAAAATAATAACGGTGCAAGGAGTTGGGGTCACACATACTTGCAGAAAGTTTTTCCAAAGTTCCTAAAACTAGTTATTTACGGTTTTGGGGCTTTTATTTGGAAAAGTTAAATAATTTGTATTTTCTCTTGCTATTTCCAACTTATTTTATCCCTACTTAATTAATGGTTCATAATAAAAATTATATTTTTTGTAAATTTTGGTAATTACTGTTTCTTATTTAAGTGATATTTCCCCTTACATAATTAATTGAAAGGTAAATAATTGAAAGGTATTTTACTAATGATTCATGGCGTATACGTAATTTTTTGGTAGTTAAACCAAACATTTTTAAATAGTATCTTGGGAGGATTATGAGAAACTTTTTAATGCATTTATTATATACAGTTTTCAAATAGATCCAAACTTCTATCATCAGTTACTTACCCTATCATACAAGTTTGTTAAGAATAATCTCAATTAACATGTGCTAATTGGCTAATTAGCTAATTTTTATATTTTCAATTTAATTAAACATATTTCCCACTAAACAGCAACCGCTCATCCTTCCGCTCCACTGTATCACGTCTTGGTTCTCATGTAAGCGATATTTAATCTGCCATTTGGCTGCACCGAAGCGGCTGGCTCTCCTGCCAAGAATGCGGAGCGGCTCAGAGAGCCTGACCATAAATGCGAACATTTGTTGACATCTGCCACACGCTCCGCCTTGCCCTGCCCCCCGGGCTGCTCTGCCCCTCTTAAAATAAGCCCCGCGAACATTTAGTTTCCTTTCGTTTGTCAAGCCTGTCAATCAAGTGGTCGTCTTCCACAATTATCCATTCTAATGACGGCGAGCGACAGAGACAGCAAGTTCAAAGATGGCTTGCACATGTTTCGCTTTGACAAAATGCCAACAAAAATGCCAGCACAGCCAGCAGCATATGCGGCACTTAAATAATTCTCAAAAAAGCAGCCAGAAACCGACAAAAGGAAAAAACTACAAAAAGTAAAGACCCATAAAAAAGAATAAACCATATGAAAAAACAGAAGGAAAGCACCCCCCAAAGACAGAGAAAAGTCCAAGAGATGTCATGGCATGGCACACACATAATTTTTGGTATTGCCCAATGTGGTCCGTTGTTTGTAGGAAAATATGCTTTAAATAAATGCCCAAACAAGCAAAACAGAGTTTTAAGATGTTGGAATGTTTAAAGAACGATTCAAGAGATCCAAAAATATATCTTATATGCTGTAAAAATATATACATTACATATTGTGTGCCTATTTAGCCTAATTTCAACAAAAACAACTTTTCCAAGACACCAAGATCGATTTTGCAATATCTCCGTGCAGTCTATAATTATAATTAGTACCTCCATTAAACTAGTAATGATGTCACGTCATTAAAATAGTATTTTTTCTTGCTTGCTATAAAGGCAAAAAAAGAAAAAACACCCACTTTAGCTTTCAGCATTTTTCAGTTAGCATTTTTATAGCCCACATATGCCCACACTAACTAACCTAAGACAATAATTAGCCGAACAAACAAAATAAAGGGAGGTAAAGCCCGCCGATATGGCCAAAACAGCACACTGAGAGTGAGAGAGGGAAAAGCTTGATTTTGTTTTTCTTTTTTATTTCGGTTATTTTGGCCGGACAGCCGCAAAGTAGGCAAGCTTTTCCAATATGCACACGAGCAGCATTAATTTCAAGTCAAGTGACAACAACTGCGGCAGTTCGTTGACTTTTCCGCCGCCTGTTTGACTTTGTAAATTTGAATCGACGCTCGGCAACGACGACGCTTTTCCATTTTCCATTATCTAGCACCGCAAAAAAAAAGGTTGTGCAATTTTCCCCCGGGTGTTCAACACCTACCACTTTGAGCGTTTACTTAGCTGCTGTTGCTTGCTGCTAGCTGTTGGTGTTGTTTTTCTCTGTTTCTGATGAATGGTGCTTGGCCAAGAGCGGAATTATCATCATCATCATCATCATCACAAGAGAAGGCTCTTTGAGCCTCAAGATGCGCCTGCCCAAGGGACGTATGCGTAATATTTTCGCTAAATCGTAGCTAATTAATAATGCAAATCGCTGCAGATCAACGATAAGTCTCACTCCGCGAGTTGCAACAACTCAATTACCAACAGCTGGCGTTGCTCTGGGGCACGAGCGTGTGGCAAGCTTTTTATCGCACAAAGGCAATCAGAATGACGCCCATAAAAAATACAAAGCAGGGGGGAACAAAATACCAAACATTATTTATACGCTCTGTGGAAAATTATAGGTTTTGCTGACTTCTGGCAAACATTGGACACACAGACACCAATCAAATCAAGCCTATAAATATTTCAAATAAATTCTTTATTTCCACCTAAATTATTTTACAAAATTCCCAATATCTAAACTTTTAAATATAAGTATTAATTTGCATAGAAGCCAGACTAGTTTGCTGTTCAAAAAGGGTAGTTTGTTTAATTAGGGCTTTTAAAACTAAGAGCTTTCCATGGTTTCCTTCCTGGCATATAGTTTTAATGCAGACAAATAGATGTTATTAAACCCATTTACTTGGATCTTTTATAATTTAATAGGGTAAAGGCATGCCTTGTTTGAAGAGCTACCTCTTCGAATTGTAAAGATGCCATGATTATTATATCTGGCCGAGTGCATTTCCCTTTCTGCTTCAATCAAACGTGCTTACTCGTTAAATTATGAGGCGTTGTTAATGGCTTCCTTCGTTTGCAGTTGCAGATTTTTCGTTTTCAGCATCGCGTGGCTCGTAAAGATGCCTTTAAATAGCCGGGAAGGAGAGGGGGAACTGGTAGCCTGAACCTGAAATGGGTGGAGAAATCGACTCGCAGTCTGCCAAAAACTTGCACTTCAAGTGAGTCTGATGCTGAGTTTTGAGTGGAGTGTGTTTGTTGGCCTTTATATATTCATTCATAAGCGGCTGTCGAAACATTTTCGCATGCTGATGATGCTGATGTTTGAAGTGCCTTTGATGCTCATTTCGCTGGCGGACGGAATGTAAAATGTATTTTAAAACTGGCATGGGGTCCGCCTATTGATTTTTACGACCAGGCAAAGGTAAAGTTCATCGAACTCTACGTGCCGGTCACACATGGACTGGAGGACTGGAGACCGGAGACTGGAGACTGGAGTCTGGAGTTGAGTTTCTGTTTCTACCTGAACAAAAAATGACGGTCCCTCACATGCATATTTTTTCATTAAGTTAGCCTCGTGTCGCCACCAATTAGTCGCATCCGTTGGCTCGCATAAGTAAATAAATTTCGTTTAATTTTTATGTTATTTGCTCCTCGTATGTTTGTTGGCATATCTTCAACTTCAATTTGGTACCGGCCAGACTTTGTAGAGTCATTGACCAACTTCACTGGGTTCTCCTAAAACCTCTCCCTCCCTTTCGCTCAGGGTTGGCTTAGGGATGTTGCTGGAAAAGTAATATCTAATGTTATGTATCGAGAATATATCGAAATTCTATAATTGCTGAACTGCGAAGTGCTGTAAAATATAATTTAATTCTTTGAAAAATCTAAATAATATAAATATCTTATTGCTTTGATATTTTGAACTAGATATCAACATTTCCTGGTACTGATATCGAAATGTATATCGAATACATCGATATTACATCGATATATATTATAGAACTGTGTTTTTTCTGGCAAGTCAAAATTAATATAGGTATCATATTTTATGTATTTATTATATCCATAAATTATTTATATGATTCATATTATGTAAATATCAATAACACTCGAATTCATCTTTTATATCATATCTATTTTATATCGTATCCCCCTGCCTATATCCCTACGATATAATTATATATCGCTTAACAGTGCCATCCCTAGACCGCCTCTTTCCCTTTTTCCCTGATGTCCACTTTCCTTTTTTCGGGCTTTGGTTTGTAGGGACAGCAGAAGAGAGGAGGAGCCTTTCATGTCTGTTTAACTTATTTGACATGGGTCGCAGAGGAGCTTTATCGAGAGTGAGAGGAAGGACACTGTCTAGTATGGCCATCTCTGTCCCTCCAAAGCTGTCCTGGGGCAGTCCATTATGTGCCGGCTTATTTGTTTTAATATTCGCTGCTCGTTTTCTAGCTAGTTTTCGGCCAAAGTCCTTTGCATATCGAGGGGGAATACTATATACTATATAGCCTGCTGTATCCCGACAAAACCTCTACTCATTCTCAGCTCCTTGTTGGCTTATCGTTAACAGCACATTAAAGGATTTCAATGCCGTCGGCGGCTGTGGCAGAGAACATTTTGTGCACCACAAACATTTTGCTTATTGACTTTGTTGCCACTTTGACGCCTTATCGCCCATCTACATGGCTATATCTTGGTCTTGGCCTTCTCCTTAGTCTGGTGTCTGGTCTGGCCAGAAACAAGCAGAGAGTGAGAAGGCGAAGGCCTTGGCAGACAAACATTTCCGCTCTGCTGGCTGCCTATGGTCACGTGCCGCTGTCGGATTTAACTTGGCTTCGATTTTGTTTGTCGTGGCTTTCGGTTCCGAGCCCGGATTTTACTTCCTTTCCGCCAACAAGGACACAAATTTCGAGTCTGGAATCAATGAGATAAGCCGTTTACTTATGGCCGATAATTGTTATTTCATTTAATTAAAAGGGTTTTAAACAAAGCTAACAGTTTTAAGCTTTAACCAGTTTATAATATTTTATATAATATTTCAGAGCATGATTTTTATGTTATTTTCTTTCCAATATTTTATCTTAAACCATTCTAGGGTTAATACATAAACCTATTCCGGCACTGATGCTCCTAGTCGTTTGTTCGGTCGCTTAAATTTCATTAAACTAATCCATCAGCAGCTCAGTGATGTATATAGCTTCCCTCTCCGCTCCTCATTATCTTCTTTTGTCTGCATTTCAATCAAAAATTTGCCTTGGCTCTGAACAAAAACAATTGAGTTTGTCTCGGCTTGAGTGCGAGACAGAGATGGCTTTTTGCTGGCATCGCTTAAGGATTCTGGGTTCGGGATCCTGGCTATCTTCCATCCCACTCACCCTAGCCACCTGCATCGTCCTGGACACGCCCCAATTGTGTTTTTGGCATTGTCGCGGGCTGTGTCTGACAACAACTCTCGGCAGACGCCACTTGTCACGGCTCCCATTCCATTATCCTAGTAATAAAGTTCAGCGAGGATTTTCCTTGGAAGAAATTCTACTTTCTTGAAGGTTCCTTTCTTGCAGGCAGGAAAAGAGATTAAAATAAGCAATTATAAATTAATTTTAATCTTCAGTAAAGCTGCAACTATATGAAATTCTAGTTTAAGCATTACTCATTTTCTTTACACTATTACAGATTAATGCCTTTTATTTTATTATATTTTTGTGTTCTATAAGTTTTCAGTGTATGTTTCCTGCAGAATTTTAAGTGTCTGCCGTGGCTCCTTCTAGGCCACCTTAGGATCCTGAACCCCACTTTGCCCCGTCCCTTCAGTGTGCTAATGTCACTTGGCAAACTTTCGCTGCATCGCCGTCGCCGTTGTCGTCATTGTCTCGTGTGCCTTCTCCTGGATCGGGAGTCCTGGCAATGGGAACTCCTCCGATTTGTCCTGGTCGTTATCTATTGCTGGCAACGACAGGCAGCATTGATTTAATGACATTGATGGGGCGCCACTCCCCTTGGCCCCTACTCTAGCCTCGCTTGATGCTTTATTTATTGATTTAACTTTGCAATATCGCTGGCATATCCTTTCTCTGTACGGCGACTCTTTTTTTTCAAACGCTTTTTCTTTTTATTTGGCGCACTTAACGCGTTTTTGTATCCTTGAATGGATTTCCTTTTTATTTCTGCAGCGCTGGCAAAATTTATGCGCTGCCCTTGCTATCAGCCCGGGCGACGGCTCTCCTCTCCTTTGATCCTAAGCTTCTTTTAAATAAATAACTAAATGGGAGAGAGGAGAGGTCTGAGATGCAGGAAAGTTGAGCTCGCAGTGCATTGAACTTGTCTCCTCGGTACTTGGCTTTATTGCCTTTTATTGGTTTTTGATTTGTTCCTTACCTTTTTTTCGTTCGCCCCTTTTTCCTCCGATCTAAGTATTGTTTTGTTATTTTCTGTTCATTAGCCATAAGCAGCTCAAGTCGAATTGGAAATCGCAGCCGTCTCAGGGTGATTGCAAAAATTAATTAAGAACCGGTCACGCCCTCAACGCCCTCAACGCCCTTTTCTTGTATCGCTCGCTGCTGTCTGCCGGATTTGTGTTGAATTTTTTGTGTGAGCTTTATTTATTTCGGGATTCATTTGAAAGAGATCCCCAGCATCATCCAGCAGCTTGTCTTCTCTCATTCTGTGTGAGTGTAATGAAATTATCCTGGGGTCTCGACATGCGTGCTTGAAATGTGCTCTTTGCCCCTCGACAAGTTCAAAATTCGTCCTTCAATCCTGCAAGTAAATCCCGGGCCTTGTAAATAAAAAATAAAAGCAGAGATGTGGAGAGAAAACCTTCAGACGAGTCGCCTGCAATTTAATTACTCTGCGGTTGATGTTTGAAAACAGTTTGCTTGTGTGTTACTTTTTTCTGGGGATCCTTTGGCATAACCCCGCAGGCACCTGGCAGCACAGGAATTTTGCTTTTTCCATGAAGGAGTCAAGCACCGAAAGGACTCAACTCAGCCCCAAACTCAACTCGACTGACCCTCTCACACATGTCTGACCAATGCAATTTGTAAGCATTTTTCTCTCCTCCCAACTCAGTTCGGAGGTTCATTAGTTTGATTACCCAAAATGGAGTTGGCCCAAAAGGGTGGAGCGCTTCTCCGCAATATATGCAATGAAAAATTCAGAAATTTGCCCTGTTTGCACTTTGAACTTTAAGCCATTGAAAAAAACACGCTGGAGCTCTTGACAAAAGCTTGGCCAATAAACCAGCGAAAGTTTTGTGCGGATTTGGTGGCAAATTTAAAGAATGGGGAGAGCCCACGAAATGCACTGAAGGAATAGAAAAGATATTACATTAAAAGGTAACAAATCTGGATGAAACAACTTAAAAAAAAATATTACAAAATATTATTATATTTTCTGAACAGTTAAATATTTCTTAAGCAGCATTTAAAATATTTTTTAAGGACATTTTCGCTCAGTTTATCGCTGAGGAAGGTCCGTGTCCGTGGCCATGTGCTTTAAATCATTTTCATTTTCCGCTGAGCGCCGACAGCAGCTGTTGCTGTTGTTCTGCTTGGGATCCTCCTCCTGTGTCCTGCGTCCTGCGTCCTGTGTCTCTTCACCTACCTCCTGCCACCTCCTGCTCCACCTCCATCTGGTCCTTGGTCATTGTCCTGCGCTGATTTCTGTTTTTGGCTGTTTTCCCCTGTCTGAGCAAGCACTTATCGCACCTTGTTTAGTCAGTTAAACTGTCAACTTGGACGAGCAGTTTTTTAACCCCTCTTCCGAGGACCCTCCCCTACTACTCTTCTCCTGATTAATTGCAATTTGTGCGCTGTACTTGATGAAGTTTTTAGTGTCCAACAAAGTGCTGTGCTTTTCACAGCAAAAGGAGCTGCGGGGAGGTCCTGGCCGGCTAATTATTAATGTAAATGTTTTCACTTTTAATAGAAGCTCAGCCGCGCCCTCACTGTCTGGGTCACTTCTCCCTATATATATATTATATATACTTTTCACAGTGTTGTGGCCAAGTGGGCGGTGCTCTCTAATTGCCGTTAAACATGCAGCTTACACGGCCAACGGCCAGTAGTGAAAATTGCTGGTGGAAAAAGCACTTTCCATTTCATGATAATCCCCGCTCTCATTTCGCCGTCTGACTGTGGCAGGTGTCATTATCCTTGCGCTCATATGCGAGACTGTAGCTGCTCCTTAATTAGAAATGCTAATGAGCTGGAGGAGCTCGAGAGCAGCCAAAGCTACTTAGCGGTGTTAGTGACACCTTCAAAGTGATTCAACTGCAGGCCAGGGGAGGGAGGAATGTGGGCCGAAACCGAACCCGAAACCGAGAGCGTTGTCTCCGTTTTTGTTCTTTTGTGGCGCGATTAGCGCCAAAAACTTTGGTATCATCAGCATATCATCAGCGTGGTGCCACATGTGGGGGCTGTGGGAAAATGGAGATGTGTCTTAGAGGACTTAGAGGAAGTACGAGAACTAGTTCATAAAATAAGGATAATTGAGGAGGATTTTTACTTTAAGATAAGAATATTTAAAAACTCAACTAATGTGGTTTCTTACTTACATTTATATTTCTTAAGAAATATTAAGTATTTATATGTATTTATAT
>VNKC01001280.1:0-30782 GCA_008042775.1 Drosophila pectinifera | reverse complement strand
AGCATAATTTCGCCAAAAATGGAACGACAGCCAAATGCCGTATATTTTCCGATTCGCCGTTAAAATTACAATTATTTAACAATAAAATACCTAAGAAAATTGGGAATAAAATTTTCGCCAATTTTTCAAAATTTGATAAGGGGTTACATCATTAAAATTGTCAAAAATTGGCTAAAAATTTATTGTTCTTAATTTTCAAACTAAATATGCAGATTAATTAACCAAATAAAAACTGACATGGAAAAGCTTTCCGATTTGAAATTAAGGCTGTTTTGGCCAAGTTATGGGTATTTTGCATTTTGATTTGCCAAAAAATTGGGATATAAAAATGCCGATTTAAGAACAAAAATATTCGCATACTTGAGGTCTTCTGGAGAGCATAATTTGGCCAAAAATGGAACGACAGCCAAATGCCATATATTTTCCGATTCGCCGTTAAAATTACAATTATTTAACAATAAAATACCTAAGAAAATTGGAAATACAATTTTCGCCAATTTTTCAAAAATTGATAAGGGGTTACATCATTAAAATTGTCAAAAATTTACCAAAAATTTGTTTCTTTTAATTTCCAAACTAAATATGCAGATTAATTAAACAATTAACAACTAACATGGAAAAGCTTTCCGAATTGAAATTAAGGTTGTTTTGCCTTAGTTATGGTTATTTTAACTCTGACTTGTCCAACAAATTAAGGTATTAAAATGTCGACTCAAAAACGCGTGTATTTGAGGACTTCTTGAGAGCATAATTTTACCTAGAGTTAGCCCTGAAAAGAACGGAGTTTGCTGTTCTATGCTGACTTTAAGATAATTACTCTTTCAAAAGCTTGAAATGCTTAACAAATTTGTGGACGGTGTCCTTGACATAGGGTTTCACGGCGATGCAGGTTGGAATATTTTCGGGCTGTTCGATCCACAGCTTGTGCTTAATCTCGTTCTCCTTCAACTTTTCGCTGAGCTTCACCAAAGCTGCCTCATCCTTGGCCTGGAAAATAAATTCATTTAATAATATTAATGATCAAAAGTTTTATATTATATTCACCTCTAGGACCACTTTGTGCATATTGTCCAGATCCTTTAAATATGAAACCGTCTCCGCATCCTCCGAATTCAAATGCATGACAGCGGCGGTGGCGTGGCAGCATTGCGCGATAACAGCGCCCATGGGCCAATTGAGGGTGGAACGTAAATCGCTGCGGACCACGATGTACTGCACTATATTGCTCATAACTAGGCTTTTTCTTAAGTAAATTACTCTTATTTACAATAAATGCGCGATTAAATGCCGGCAAATACCAGAAGATGAACAGCTGTTTCAAGGGCTTGCCACATCATTTTAAGAAGGCAGTGTAGCCGTACGATGAAAAATAAGCTGACACTAAGAAGCTAATTGCTACGAAAATATCGACATCAATTCGTCTGATAAAGTTTGGCATAGTGGTTTCATTAAAGCCTGTCAGCTTTTTTCGAGCGTTTCTTGAGGGTTTCCTGGAGTTTTCTCGCGTTTTCCCTACCTTCTCCAAGAGCTGGCCTACTCAAATCGAGGCTTCTTGTTGGCGAAAATTATTAAAAAAGCAACGATTTGTCTCGCGCAGTCTGGCAACTTCAATATCATGAGAGTTTTGTTGAGAGATTATGCCGCCTGGGGTCGCCACTGCATTGGTAAGAAGTGTGTAGTGAAGTGATGTCAAAAGTTTCCATAGAGTAAAATATTATTTTTTATTTTTGGTTTTTGTTAGTAATTTAAAATTATGATAAATCAAGATTACCCTTTTAAAATAATGAATTTCTAGGTTCTTCCTAGAGTTGATAATATAATGGTATTTTTATTGATTTGTATGTATGTATATGCATTTTCTGAACTAAATTAAACGTTTCCTGCTTGCCACAGGCAATTTGCACATATTTAATTACGATTTTATCAACGAGAGCTTGATTCAAGAGCTGTTAGTCCAGTCCTGCATAAATTACTCATCCGCAAAGCTCTGCCAAGTCCGGCCGGGAAGATAATCCTTACTTCATAAATTGCTGGGCAAACATTGATTAAATCGCACTTAACGTTCATCCCTGCCCAGCACCCACCTAAAACCAATATAAATCCAAATTAGAATGTCGAAGTGCGTGTAGATACTTGATTTTATTGTTGTAATTTCTTGGAACACTTTACATTTACATTTAAATTTATACGCCATAGATGCGAGACGATAAACGACGACTACACACACATAAACAACTTGACAGTTTAATTGTTTAATTGATTTAACTTACGCACCACATTGATACGGATCTGGGTCCTACCTCGTAATTGATATCGTGTCTAGATATAGTCGTAGTTCGTAAAGGTACACTTGCATATATGTATGTGTAGAGATAGCTCTTATCGGCTGCATATTGCATATTGCTTGCATATTACTCGTAGCTTCGGTATATAAAATATAAATAGGTTACTGACAGAGGTTACTGACTACTAAATTAGAACGTTGAATTGGGCAAACTTGAGATTCTTGGAGAGAAAACAACACTCAACTAACAACGACGGAGCATCAAATGGGGGCGTCGAGATCGCCGGCCTCCTCTATTGCTAATACATTTATATTTATGTTAATTTTAATAATAATTTCACTTGTTGCATGCGTTCAGTGTGGCCAGGGTCGCATTTCACTTGCTGCATTCGGTCAGTGTGGCCAGTGTCGTGCTTGAGTTCTTGGTTGAGTCGGGCTTAGAAGCTGGTCTTGCCGAATATGAAGTTGCCCGGCGCATTCACGTCCTCGGCGGCAAAGTACTCCTTCCACAAGGCAGCGAACTGCTCCCTGGTGACGTCGGTCTGGCCCTGGGCCATCTTGCTGAAGGCCTCCTCGCACTCGGTCTTCTCCAGGCCGTAGCTGGAGCAGACCAGCGTGAACTCGGTCACGTCGATGCCGCCGTCATGGGAGGCGTCCTCCAGATCGAACATAAAGTTCATGTAGGCGTTCTGCCAGTCCATCACGCTGCTGGGATCCTTGGCGTAGGCGTCCCACATGTTGCACCACTCGTCAACGCTGACCTGAAAGAGCCATGGCATGGATGAGGCCAGGATGAGGTATCGAGATTGCCCAGATTTATGCATTCCGCCCCGTGCTGAAAAGACCATTAGCTGGCGTCGCCTCCGGCGGAGATTCCCCATAAAACATTCCCCATTCCCCATTCCCCTCCTTCCTATTAAGCGGTTCGGGTTATGGCTTCGGTTTTAGGGGGCGTGTAATTTATGCCCTCCGCTTGGCGCTATCCTCGAACCGCCGGCCAGCGATGCGATATTAACATTTTCTGGGCGCCCCGCCGATACAATAGCGAACGGGCCAATTACCGCAACATCGACAGTCGCCACCGACGCCTTGACCAACTTGGCCAACTGGCCGCCTTCGACTGCAGTACATCGGTGGCGCATCCCCAGCCCATTAATTGTGGCCTGCCGCTACGTTTTGGCATGTTTTAATGCGGCCATAAATAAGTGCGAGGGTTGTGTCCGACTGGCCGGGAACATATCCACTTGTAATGCCAATTGGCAGCTCACTCCCGGCCTCCCCGACCCGCCCAGAACTCTAAACAGCCATTCGAACTGACTGCATATTTTTATGTTTTTGTGTCGGACACTTTCAGAGACTAAACTGAATGGGGAATCCTTGACCCTGTGGAAATATAGAGATGCGTATGCGTATACCATAGAAACCCTCTTCATATACGTGAATAGAGCTCAATCCTATCAGATCTGTCCTGTCAAAAGTAAAATTATATAGTTTTCTAAAGAACAAATGACTTGAAGAATTGGCTGCTGAACTATGTCACTCTTAGTGTCAATATAGACTGCCGATCTTTAGTTCTTCGTGACACGGCACGAGCTCCGCCTTGGATTGTTGTGAAGGGCGAACCATAAATCTCAAGCTGCCTGGTTTAGGGCACCGGCTACCGGCTACAAAGGAGGACCAACAATGGCAGTAAGGCTCTGGCATATTTTGGCAGCAAACTCCGTCAAGTTCCTTGGCCGGTGGCCAGAACTTTTGTGGCTTTGTGGCAGGCGAAGTTCCGCCACTACCTCATTGGGGTTCGTTTGCGCACAAAATATCCGTAGAGCGGGCCGTAACCAGTAACCCATAATCCGAAGCCCGTTGCCGTAAACCGTGGCCAGCAACCCGTAACCCGTAACCCGTAACCCGTAACCCCTAGCCCGCAGCTCGGCGCGCGCCAATAGAATTAAGCCGAGGTTTTGCCGGACTGACATTTCAATTTCTGCTCGCTTTGTATCGCATTGTTGCGGATTTTGGTCGCCGCTTGTTGATATTGAACGTGGACAGTGGCGAGTGAAGTGGAGTGGGTTCCGGATTATAATTTAATTTGCTGCACTGGGGCTGCGTTTATGGCATTTGGACATTGTGGCGGAATGGGGGCAGGAAACCTGCAGTCTGTGACAAAGTTTGTCTTTGAGCAATGAGCAGAAGGCGGCAGGCTTTGTTGGAAAACTAAAGAAGAGAGTCCTCGGCCGGAATTCAGATTGCATTGCTCAAATAATTCACAATTCAATTTCCGCCCGCTGGCAGGGAATTTGTTTACTCCCTCCCGCTCTCCGGTCTCCCAATAAAAAGGGAAATTTATGAACGAATTTTTCTTCCGCCCTGTGCGAAGGACACACTGTAATGTGCTGTGTCGCACGTGTGTGGGTGTCCTGCACACTTGTCAGTTACCTTCACAATGGCATCGAGTGCAGTCCATGGATTTTACTGACAATGGAGCCAGATTCGCTCGACAAAAACCGAACCGAATCACTTGACACTTGTAGTTGCCCCGTTCTGGCATCCGCAACTCACCTGTCCGTCGTTATCCTTGTCGGCCTTCGATCGCAGCCCGGTCCAGATTTCCATCATCACGTCGTACGTCTCCTTGTTCTTCGGCGTGTCCTTCGCCCAGCCGCGCAGCTTGCAAACGCGCTGTAAATGCCAGAAACAATAACAGTCAGCACCGCACTCCCAAATTGAGTTATCAGTTGGCCAAGTTCGAATGGCAGCGGCAAAAACTTCCATGCAAATGGCCAAAAAGCACTGCCAATATTTGAGCTTTGTTTTTGTTTGTGTAAATATAGCATACTCGATGCACTGGCTGCATTTGTATTCGCTTTTGTTTTTGTTTTTGTTTTTGTTTCCAAAAATATATTCACATTTTTCGCCTGCAGCATTTCCGCTCCACTTACCTCGATGGCCAGCTCGAAGTCCTTAACGTCGATTTCGCCGCTTTGGTTCACATCTGTTGCGGCACGCATTCCGACATTTCGACGCATCGTTGTTATTTTCGAGCCAATCGCGGCGTAAATTGCATGTTTGTTGTCCCACATTGTTTGCATTGGTCAGTTCGGGTGCGGGCCAGGCCAAAACCCCAACAAGGGCAGACGAATAGGGCCGAAAAACAGAAAGAATAGAAAGAGATGAACAATGGACGGATTTCGCGGCCAGCTGCGACAAAGTTCCGGTGTGAACATCAACAGAACTGCACGGCCTCGTGGGTAGAAGCCACTCTTGCACACTCGGAATAAAAAGAGCCCTTTAAGCCAGATAATCACTCTAAAATAAACTGATAATTAGCTGAAGAAATATGAAAATATTATAGCCTAAAGAGTCACTTGTAGCGATGATCATACACCATAAAATACAAATACTTCCTTTGGTTTTCTAGATAGATAGATTTTCCCTGCAGCTTTTAGGCGTAAAATATGGTAATTTTAGCCAAAACCAATTTCGATTTTATCTCCGAGTGCAGGATTTGGCTTTGGGCCATGCGGGCGTGTCATTATCATTTGCAACGGTGTGCAAATGGCCACTTCAGTGCCAGTGTCAAGTGTTTGGCGCTTGCGTTTTATGACCCTATTTTTTTCGAGTTCCGCTCCTTTGTTATTGCCTGACCAGCTGCCGTCGAAGGGCGGGCAGTGAGCCAAGTTGGCGGGGGGGCCAAGTACTGTGTGTTAAGGATGAGCCAACCGCACCGGTGAATTAGTCATAATTGAAAAGCACTTAACCTTTGCACATGGAACGGAAAGGAGCGTTGCTTGCTTGCTCCTTGCTCCTCGAAAGTTCTGCCTTTGTGCATTTGCATTGCGCTTAATTCAATTTAAATTGGCAAGTTTTGTTTGAGTTGGCTAAACAAGCAAACACATCTGTGCATTAAACAGGGAATGGAACACTCTGAAGGCACTTGTCTTATTACGCATACGCATTTGGCATATTACGTATACGCGGTGTGTGCTCACCGCAGTTGAAGGAGATTAAGCCGATGGCGGAAATGTGTGCTTATCTGAGCTGCCAACAGCAGTCATAGCTGGGAAAAAAATATATTTATTTGTGCGAAAGAGATAATAACTCAAAATAGGAATTTGTCTGTAACTTTCGTGTTCTAAAGTTTTTATAGGCAGCACTGATGCAAATATCTCTTGGGGATTTTATGGCTAATTTTAGGACAGCTGCGAATGGCGCTGTTTCCGTATCTCCAGGCGGGCTGACGTGTGCTGTCTTAATCCTATTATAGCCATTCCATCCTGCAGAAGAGCAATCTAATCTAAAGTTTTCGCAGCTTGCCGCCCCCCTCGAAAAATGAGCTGCAGAAGTGGCAATAACTCGGACACACCCCATCAAATCGACAGCTCGTGCGGTTTGTCTTGGCAACTCCTGCTTACCCTTTCAAAGGGCCATCCATCATCCTGATAAATACTCACCGAAGAACACATTGAACAGGAAGAGCAGCTTCTTTTTGCGGAAATCGGAGATCGACATTATTGTGCTGTTGTTGGTATTCTCGTTTCGTCCGCGGTCCTTTATTTACTGCGCTTTTATTGGCTCTCCACTGTTGCAGCCTCGCTAAACGGAATTGCGAATGCGGATTGCGAGTTTGGAACTGAGAAATGGCTGCTTGTAGCTGCAACGACAACAATTCGGAATACACAATTACACACAAGCACCGGGGAGTGGAATAAAAATCGTATAAAAATGCCAAATTAAGTGTATTCCGAAACGAGACTGTGTTCAAATTTAAAGCTCGCTCCCTCTGTCTCAATTAGGGGCGGTCCCGCCGGGAGGCCGCCTCGTAAAAATAACAGTCACGGAGCGGCGAGCTCAAGCCAGCAGAGACACAATAAAAAAAGAGGTAACCGTAATTGGATAATTGCTAATTTTCTTTAAATAATAGGAATCCAATTAGAAACTTCATGGATAAAGATAAGATAAAAATAATAAAATGAATGAGCTCAATAATTATTTAACCTTCAGCAATCACGTTTCGTTCTTAAACGAATATTTAATGTATTTAAAAATATAAAACTTTCAGCCTAGATGTCTTATTTAATTTGATTTTCCTATCCTTTTAATTAATGTGCCATAATTTTTATATACCCCCTTATTCTTTAGAAATCTAGAACAGTTGTCTTTAAGATTTCTTGTTACGTAAGTCAAGTCCAGAAGTTAAAGAGGATATAAAAAAACTTCTTGGCCATATTTCCAAGAACTTAGCCCCTAAATTATTCTACATTTATTTCTTTGGGTGCAAAAGCAGAACCAGGGCCCGAAACAGAGCCAGACCAGAAGCAGGAAAACGGATTGGGTTTGCTCTAGTTGACTGGCTTAGTTTATGGCAGCTAATTCGGTCGGGGAAATAAAAGAAGACCGTCTAAGGATGCGAGCTGCGAGCTGCGAGCTGCGAGTAATGCAAATGCATCCTGCAGGAAAGGGGGCGGGTCGAGTGCCGAGTTAAATGCGACACAAATGCAGGCGAAATGGCTTTGGCTCAGACAGTCCCCGGCCCCGCCCCCCCGGCTTCACTGTGTATGCACGGCTCACGGCTCACGGCTCATGGCTCATGGCTCATGGCTCATTTAACCTTCAATCAGAAAGCGAGATGCAAGGCTGGGCCGTGTGCTAAATTAGACAGAACTATATGTGCACTCACATTCTGTTGTGGAATGTATCTTGGCAGACGCACTAAACGGGGCCCCAACATCAAAGGACCTGGCCCGGGCCCAGGCCATTGCCAGCTCTGAAAGCCTGAAGCCTCGTGTTTGCCCAACTGCCGCTCGGCAAAAACTGTCACAGTTGCAGCGTTTATGGTAAGCATTTCATGAATATCTTATTTTGCCAACATACAAATTGACCCAGTTCGGGGTGACTTGGAGAATTCGCCCGGATTCCATATTTAAAATTATTCTGGGTGCAAACCAAAATGGGAAACTGATTTCCAAACTCCAAAAACTTATTCTTTATTCATGTTCCCACGTTCCCTTAAAGTTTCTGTCTAGTTCTGATTCAAAATGCAAGTTTATTTCTATGAGAATCTTCTAAATGTACTGCATTTGCTTCAACCTTTTCAGGTGACTAGATTTCTGGAAAAAATCATTAAAATCAAGGTGCTATCTACTTAATATTTTAGGTTGATAGGTGAACTAAAAATCCTAGTTAAACTTACAAGAATCCTTCTACACTTTGCTGTTTATGCCCTGCTGATACTCTGGGAAATGTGCTTCGCATAAACAGCGCAAATATTTGCTTTAGTTTAGTTCGGGGACGCCGGTTATTCAGACCAGCTCGGAGCGACTGGAAGCGAAGGTAAAGCATAATTCCACAACAGAGGGAAATTGCAGCGAGGATGTCAAGTGGAAAGTGGAATGCAATGGACATGACAACGGCGAGGAGGATGGAAGATTCTGGCCAAGAAAACGCCGATGGCCAAAACGATGGCCGCTGGCTGATGGCTGATGGAGCCAGCGGCACCGAGAAAGGAGCACTCGTTGTGCTTCCTTTTTTGGGAAATGCAGTTTCCTCGGAAATGAAATTAAATGGAATATCTTCTGAGCGGCAAATTGAAAAGAGCCACCCGATTCCTGGCCAAGGAATGGCTTTGGTCAAGTGCAGGTAAATTTACCTTTTACTTGAGCCAATATTATTATATTGTTACAGCAAAGGTCGAACGGAAGGATGGCTTATCTTAGCGGCAAAGGCAAAGTGTCGCCAAAGTTTAATGTCACTTGAAGTTTGGGAACATAAATATGGTTCGGGAATCGAAGGTGGAGCTAGAAGGCTTTGCTGGTACTAAGAAATTGGGTCAACTAATAAGAGGGGTTATAAAAACAATGGTTAGTCTAAGAAATGTAAAAATAATACTGCAGTTTTTAAGTATTAAGCTTCAAATATAAACAACTGTAAGCGCCGTTAATCCATAGGAACGTATAAGTTTATATTAGTTTTTAAAATTAGTTTTTGTAGCAAACAATCGTTATAAAGCCAATTAAAGCTTTAAGTATTAAGCTTAAAATATAAACAACTTTAAGCTCTGTTAATTCATACGAACGTATAAATTTATATACGTTTTTTAAATTAGTTCTTGTAGCAAAAAATCCGCATAGAATCAATTTTCGGGTAAAAATAATTAGTGGAATTTAAAGCCTAAAGACTTAAACGGTTTTTGTAAATAGAATAAGTCATAGTGTTTTTAATAATATAATATTTATTAAATAAAAATTGCCAATTAATATTTCGACATTTTTAAAATAATTTACAAATTTAGCTGGCAAAGGACCAAGAGCTGCCGGATTCCGCAACAAAAACTGACCATTAATCTTACAGAAAATAAAATCGGATTAAATCCGCAATGGTAAAGTTAATTGGTTTTACAAAAGCCACCGACATAAATATTAATTTTGACAATTATTTGGAGAGAGAGAAATGGCTGGTTAAATGCATACAAATTAATAATTTCGATTTTGTGTTTCTTTCACAAATGCCACACAATGTCCCAGGCAATGTCAACTTCATTTAGCACTTTTAAGCACACACCCATGTATTCGTATTAATCAGGCTGTCGCAGTTCATTAATTTCCTACGCGCGCGTCAATTAACATCAGGTGAAAGCTGCGAGGAGAGCGTGTGAATAAAAATGTACTCGGAAAAATAATCCACACCTCAACTGGCAACAAAGCCTGGCCGGAAAAGGACTCAGAAAAAGTGTGAAATTCAATTTGGCGCGCTTTTCACGACGAGTGGCTTGGGCTCCGCATGACAGGTGTAATTTAAGCCCATGCATCGGAATCGGAATCGGAATCGCCCTTCACGGGCAATCGGAAATGGCCATGGAATTTAAAGCCTTTTTAATGGCCTCACGCGAGTCCTGTTTATCCTTGAAATTAATAATTAAATTTGTACACAAATTGAATTCATCGCCGCCATTTGTTTCCCACTTTGCCTGCTGGCAGGCACAAGCCAGGTAGGCAGTCAGGTAGGCGCTAGTCGCGCCAAATTTATTGGATAAATCTGGGTTAAAGATATCCATAACTAAGCCAAAACAGCCTTAATTTCAATTCGGAAAGCTTTTCCATGTTAGTTGTTAATTTGCTAATTAATCTGCATATTTAGTTTGGAAATTAAAAGAAATACATTTTTAGTCAATTTTTGACAATTTTAATGATGTAACCCCTTATAAAATTTTGAAAAATCGGCAAAAATTTTATTTCTCATTTTTCTAGGTATTTCATTGTTAAATAATTGTAATTTTAACGGCGAATCGGAAAATATACGGCATTTGGCTATCATATCATTGTTGGCCATAATATGCTATCCTGAAGACCTAAAATACACGAATTTTTGGGTCTCCAAATCGATACTTTTATATCCAAATTTATTGGACAAATCAGAGTTAAAGATATGCATAACTAAGCCTTAATTTCAATTTGGAAAGCTTCTCAGTATTTGTTTTAATATTTAAATAATTAAGATTTTAACGGCCAATCGGAGAATATACGGCATGTGGCTATGAGGCAGGCGAGCACATTACGCATACGCCGTGTTGTTTGCGTTGCGGCCGAGGCTTTTATTTCGCTGCAATGCTCCATTAATTACCAATACTCATGCGCCAAGGCATAAAAGCCACTCGCTGCCGGCCGCAAAACTGCGTCGGCTTTTGTGGCACGAGGCAACCACATTGGCCAACGGCACCGAGCGAGCGTTCCTTAATTGGGTTCTCTCCGAGACTCCCTACGAGGCACTAATAATAATATGGCGGAAATATGGCGGAAATTCCGCCTTTTAATAGGGCATCTCCGGCAATAAATAGCCATCGGCGGAGTTATAAATTTCAATATGAAGACATCAACGCTTTTAATTGCATTTCTGGGGGAAGGGGTTGATTTGATTCCCCAATTTATTGGGCAATCAAATTAAGAACGTCACCAGCCTCCCACTACTGCCCGGGGGCCCAACTGACCGTTTATCAGCACAGTTTGATTTGCATAAACTCATTTTTCTTGTATGGCCTGCAATGTGTTTATTATGCAAAATCGCAAACGAGGCTGGGACTCGGGGAGGGAGGACTCATAAATTATGACGGAATGAAATTCATGAAAATGCAGCCATGGCTTTGGGACAGCTGACAGTTGTGAAACACAGTGCCGTGAAGTATGCTACACGCCGACACTGGGGATTGATCGATTTGCATTTCGATTTGTGGACAAATTGTAATTGTTTTGATTGCATCGGATGGCAGCTTCAAGGCTCGTCCTGGGTTAGAGCCATATTAGTGGGGCCTCCTAATCCGAAATTCCCAGAACAGCCTGTGACCTGATGACCCAATGGATTTTCCAATTTTTCCTCTTCACTCCCAGTCCCACTCCCAGTTCCACTCCCAGTCCCAGTCTCTCTCCCAGTCCCATTCCCGTTCCCAATTCGAGTTGCCCGCTCTGATGGCACACTTTTCAACGGTCGCTAATTACTTTTGCGCTGCCGTAAATTTGCGCAGCCAATTTAAAATAATAGACAATGCAAGTGGCGTCGTCGTTTGCTCTTTATCTGCTGATGCAGAGCTCCGGAGCTATGGGCGCACTGGGAATCGTCCGCTATCTGCCTTCGGTTTCTTTTGTTGCACCGTCCGGCTCGCAGTAATTCTGTGTAATTTGCATTAATTTACATTTAATTTGCAGTCGCCGCGAAGGAGGAGACAATGCGCGGCCTAAGGCCACCGACGCATGCCTGGCCAGCCAACAGGCCCTCGAAAAGATGGACAAAATAACCAGGCCCAGTTCAGGGTCCCGACCAGGGAATACCTGCAGATAGTATAATGAAGTCTTAATCCAAATTTGGAACAATCTTTAAGGCACTTATTTAAGGGACTTAAAGTCCCCAACTATTTTGGTAATATCTCTGATGAAATCAACTAAAATATGTAGCAAGTGGAGGGGTTCCTTCCCTGGACCTATGCAATATACCCTTACTATCTATGAGCAATGGGCATGAAACTACAGCTGGACAGCTGGACAGCTGAAGAGCCAGGACCAAGATCCTTCGGGCTTGTTGTGGCTGTTATTTTCCCTGGGTTGGCCAGAAAACTTTGCCCACGCTTTCAATGAATTCATTATGCCAGTTTTCAAGGTGGAGAAGTAGGAATTTCGCTTCCAGTTGTTAAATTGTCGAGAGGATGGATGGTTTTCACCATCGCCAGCCACAGCACCTCAGCCCCTCGGCCACCCTATCTCGGGGCTCAGGGCTTTCACTACAACTACTCGAGGAAAACTGGGCCTCTGGTTCCTGTTGAGCCAAAAGTCTTTCAGCTTTTAGTTCTTGTTCTTTGGGCCACTTGTGCTCGTTACTTTTGGCTTGTTCTTGTTCCGTTGTTCTTTTGTCGGTTTTTGAAATGTGTATTTCAAAATTTTCTTGGGGCATTATTATGCTAGTAGCGGAAACTCTGAACACAAACACAGGTGCACTCTCACATTCACTTCGGTCTGGGGTTTTGTAAAAGATAACATACACTGTGTGAAGTGAGCCACATTTAACAATGGAATGGGTACAAGCCATTAAAGGAGTTTTACTGAAAAGAAGCAGTAAGGATTTTAAACTACAAATTACCCAGTTATTAACAAAGATAACCCTATTTCTTTTCAGCTCCAGTTGCAAGTCAAACTTTAATTTAAATAAATGCTTTTCCACTGAAATATATTTTAAGATAACCAAGTTTTTTTCAAGGAGCAAGAGAGGGGTTTAGTGATTTAAGAAATGTGTCCCAAAGAGAGAAATATATTCTTGCAGCCAAAAAAAAACCAAATATATTTTTTAAATATTTTTGTAACTTAATAACTTTGTTCTTTTTTCAGAATTTAAAGCTGATTTCGGGTTCAACTGATTTCGAATGTTTTTTTCTAAGCCATGCTCTTGTTTAACTTGATAACTTATTTATTTTTCCAGAATTTAGAACTTATTTCGGGTTCAACTTATTACAAATTGTGTATTCTAAGCACTTGCTCTTTTTAAGCCACTATTTTTAACACCTATGAACAGTTTTTTAGCACACTGTAAACACCAGTCAATGTTGCACTTTACGAGGCCTGCTTGGACATTAACTTTACCGTTGGTTCTGGCGCTGGGCTCTTGGGTTATCTGACTGCACTGCACTCTGTGGACTCGTGTGCTCGGCAACGCGGATGGCCGTCTTGTGATGTTCGTTCCACGGAGCCACTGGCTTTTATATGGGATTCCCCGGCAGCGGCCACGGCAGCGACGCCGGCGCAGACAGCGACGTAGTTCTGGGTGCCTTTTGTCATCGTTGGCTTTATCTTATCGCTGTTGCTGCCGCAGTCGCAGTCGCAGCCGCAGTCGGCGTCTCCTGCACTTGTCAGGGTGTGCGTTACTCGGCCACTAACTACGTGTGTGTGTGTGAGTGTGGAGTGTGTGTGCAGTTTATTTTTTGGCCACCACGTGCACTGTTACGAGCAGAGGAGCATCAGCATGCGGCATATTCGGTCATGGGTTTGTTTTGGGATTTGACACTCGCAGAAATCTTCATGCTGGGCGCCCCTGTAAATTCCGCTTTGCTTTGGTAATTAAATTGCAGGTCTTATCGGCTGGGACGCCCTACAATGTAGTGCTGAGAGGGTTTATGGGCTGCACTTCTAGCAGAGGGAAGGGAGAGAGGGATAAGTCTGCTGACTGAGTTGTATCCTTTTTCCTTGATTAATCTAGGCTTAAGTCAACAGTTCTTAGCTCAGTTCTCAGTTCTCTCTATCGAAGTATTCTAATGGAGTATGCCTTCTAAAAGAATTATATTCTTAACTAACTTAACTAATTACCAACTAGCGTTGGAGCTCTAACATAAGAACATATTCAAATCTGCTGTTGATCACGTTTATATGAAGCCATAAACGTAAAGTACTAAAAGTAGAATAAGGTAATTTTACAAAAACATAATACATCACTAACTTGAAAATTGTTATGGTTAAAGATGAAGTTTATTCGATTTTAATGGAGTTCTAGTTAGAGAGGTAATCTTAAACTCTATTAAAATCCAATAAATGTTCTCATATAGCTAAAAGTTTCCTCTACAGGTAAGATTTTTTTATGGCAAATAAAGGAAATAAGTTAAGCAGTAAATAATAAATAAAGCAGTAAAAGGCAACCTTCAACTAATCTCGAAGTATTTAGGTGATGCTTGAAAATGCCAAGCAAATATACTAAAAAAGAAAGAAACTCTACAAAAATATAGTTTTTTCCTTCCCCGAAAGTTTGATTAAGGAGTAAATACTTATGGGCTGTGGGTTTCCTATTATTTCCGATCATTATGAGAAACCCTTGCCTACTTAGTGGCGCTCCTGCAGGATCCTATTCATTTCTCGCCGTGCACCACAACATAACAAATCAAAATGTGCAAATGTTCTGGACAAATTTTTAGCATAGCCTTGACAAACACACACAAGTAAGCCGAAGCACACACACAGACTGCGGCAAGCAAGTGTGCACACACTGGCACACACCGACCTATAGGCCGGGCAGAGCTTGGCCGAAAGTTAATTTGGCCAAGAGGCAGCAGCAGAACAGCTGCTGCAGCAGCAGCAAGCCAAAGGCACCACTTGGCAGCATAATTCCTGGTGGCGCATTCAATCTTGTCCAAGAGTGGACCACCAACCGACAGCAGCCAGAAAAAAGCATTTAAGCCGAGCAATTTCCAGCCTTTTAATTACACAAAGCAGACGACGACGCATTCAGTCGGACGGAAGCCCATGTATTTTAGCTGCTCAGCTGTTAATTGTCAAGTTTTTGGCTGAAATGTCGCTGCCAATTTATCAGGCGCCTCAAGACCAGGCCCCCCAACCCTCTGCTCTTGGCCCAAATCCTGCTGATGCTCCCGCTGCTTTTGCTGCCTCGCAGCGGGCGTCCTGCGCAGTGCTGTCGGAATGTCCTTTTTAAACGGTCTCAGCTGGTAAAGATGTCAAGCAGGCCATACTGGGAATATTTGCCATTTTATAGCGTTTATGTTTACAACCAATTTTTATTTGCTAAAAAAATTACAAAAACGAGCTACGAGAAAGAAATGTTAATATACTTGAAGTTGTTATTATTTTCAAGCTTAAATTGCACTGTGTTCTTAATATTGATTGACCATATCCTTACCAATATTTTATACTCAATAATATAATACTTATATTAAAAAAGAAATAGTCTTGAAAGCAAGCAACTCTAACCATAATATGTTAATATGTTATATCATTTTTTTGACCATATCTATACCAATATTTAATACCCAAAAATATAATACTTATAATAAAAAAGAAATATTCTTAAAAGTAAGTAACTCTAACTATAACATATATAATTCCTAGGACACCCTTAAATTCCCTTCTGTTTTAAGAACTTTAAGGACAAGCTGCTCCTTAAATATGCTGCCTGCCAGCACTGGTGTCCGGGTGTCCTGCGCCTGTTCCACTTCCAGGCTGTTCCGCCAGCTGATGCTTATTGCAGATGACCGTTTTACCAATGTTTCGTTCCGGTCTCTTGTGTCCTGCAAGTGCTGCCGAGAGGTGTGGCGGCGAGTGTGCCCCGACAGCTGTGTGTGTCCGTGCCGTACCGCCTCTGTGGGTGTGCGACGGTGCGTGTTGGAGTAGGCAAATGTTTAAATTTGTGGCCTTTTTACCTGTTTGCATCTCAAGTGGCCAAGGGCCAGGCCGGCCTGTGTGTGAGGAAACGGAAGCCGGCATTGACACAGTTTGAAATTAACATGAGCCCGGGCGGCTCCATTCCGCTGAAGACCAACTAAAATCTAGAGCGCCTTCTGGCGTTTGGCCCCATTTCTCAGCGTTTAGCTGTCCACCTATTTCGTGTTGTTTTTGCCTTTTTCATTTCATGTCGGCATCTTCTTTTTTTTCTCACTTTTCCCCCTCTTGCTGGGCCGCATAAGTGGGACCACTAAACGTTTCGTTGCGGCTCACACACACGTGAAGCGCAGGAGAGGCGACAAAGTACACTCAGAGAAAGGAGTAGGAAGCTGCAGTCGAGTGCCCCGACCATAAGCATATCCGGCACTCAGCTAGGAAACATTTAGGATTTAAGCTTGAGTCTACTATTGCTTAAATATCTGTAGAGTTTACTATCGCTTCATATCAAAACCTTTAAGCTAGGGTCTCCTTTACATATATATTTTATAGTTATTATTATTAGCATTTTGGCTTGAGTCTCCTATTTCTTAAATATCTGTAGAATTTACTATCCTTTCATATCAAAATCATTAAGCCAGGGTCTGCTTAACATATATATGTTATTATAAGTTCCTATAGTTCTCAATAAATGGAGACTGGCAGGCAGGACATCTAAAAAGTGTACATAAAAATATTTTTTAAATTGTGAGAGTCTATTTAAAAATGTTACTGTGTAGAAAAGCTAGCCTGGCACGGCAACATCAAATTATTTGGTAAGGTACCCCGGGCAGCCGCCCACCTGTCCACCGCCCCGCTCCGGCCAACCGCCCGCAGCTGCTGGCCGCCTTTGTGCGGAGGACGTTCCGTGCCAGCCACACACTCGTCGCTTACCTGCTCGGCTACGGCTACGGCTACGGCTATGGCAATGGCAACTTGATTAGACCAACATGAAATTAAGTAATTTCGGTGTATTGTTTAGTGTTCCAGCGCTGCCCTGCCACACGGGGCGGCCTTGGGGCAAGGGCAGGAGCGGCACCACAATGGCGGCCGAGAACAAAGCGGGTCACAAAAGAAACCGCCGAACAAACCGAATTTAATGAAAACATTTGTATCTTCCGAGGATGAGTCTCCGATCCTGGATGGGGACTAGCAGGGAAAATAGAGAAAAATAAATCATTTATTCCGAAGTGAGAGCAAGCTCTTGGAATCATATAAAATTCCATTTGATTCCTGGCTGGCCAAGCTGGCCAAGCTGGCTAAAAATCAAGCATACGCTCTGTGGTACTTTATGATAATAGCACCGAGCTCTTGGCCTCGTTTCGCATGCGGCATGCAAAACCCATGTGTCATGTGGAAACTTCAACTAAATTGCATTTACCTCCACAGCACGACACCTCTATTCCACCTGTCATCAGCCATCAGACATCAGGCATCAGGCACTTTCCTTCTGCCGGTTAAATCATCTCATTTAGCATAATCACAAACGGAAGCGGACCCTCTGGCTTTCAGGCATCCTCATATCGCAAATGGCAAGTAAAACAATTTGAGTTTGAGGCAAATTGCACACAATCCGCCAAAAAGTGGAATTCCCTTAGAATTAAAATATGCTGAGGGAGACAGCAGGAGGAGAGCAGCCGAAAAACTATGACCCCTTGCCATTTCCAGCTACCAATTTAGATGGTTATACAGACTATGGAATACTCAGTCATCAGTTAATAACTATTGCCTTTATATACATTTAAATAAATATATAAACTATTATTTAATGGAACCTATTTAGATAGAAATAAATATAAAATTCATTGCATGTTCTCCTGCCTTTTAAATAGAATCTTATGCGAAGCAATTAAGGGAGGAATGGAATTTCTGTCAGTTTAGATATGGCCCATGCCCCTAGCCCCACCAAGTTCCAGGTATAACTATCTGCCACCAAGAGCTCGGGACTTCCAGCCAGATGCAGGTGGGGCGTTGCAAATGGCGGCGCCCAGGCCAGGACAGGTGAGCAAAGCGTTAACCCTTCAACGCCCCCTCGTCTGGACCGCTCCTCGTCCTTGTGCTGGCGCTCCTGCTGGCGGTAGAGCTCCTGGCTGGGATTAAATCAGCTTGGCCCTAAAAATAATGCAAGCTTGTCATGCATGGCCGGGGCAGAGGCGTGGCCCGGCCCGGTGCTTGTCTGTGTAATTTACTATTATTTTTTAAGCACTTTCCTTTTATGCTCTCGCTGCTCTCTCACACAAACATTTTTATTGTTTGTTTCATTTGGCATTTTGTTTGTTTTCAGCTGGCGTCCTTCCGTCCTGCCATTGTGTGAAAAAGGAGGCGGGCTTCCAACGAGGTCCCGGGGGGTTATCAGTGGCGGGAGGTAGGCGGGGTGGAGACCCCGCAGTTGCACGTGAGAAATTACACATGTCCTCCAGTGTTTTCAGCGCTTGCAGCAGGAGTAGCTGTGTATCTGTATCTGTATCTGAGTCTGTGGTATCTGCAGCTGGATCCGTATCTGCATCTGTGTGCGGCACTCGTATCTCTGACTATTTGTTTGTCCTCTCATTTCGTTTTATTTGTTTGCTCGCCTTTTTTGGCCCGGCTCCTGTGTGTGTTGCTGGCTGCCAGATTTATGTTTTGCCAAACGGAATTTGTCTCGCAGCATTGGAATATACCCCTTCCCACAGCCGAGCACACACTGCATCCTTCGAATGCGAATCCGAACAACAAATTGATGGCCCGAGATTTTCGCTGCAGTTGCAGATTTTCCCCTTAGCCAGGCCAAATTCAATTTACCGCCGGGCGCCCGGTGGGGGCAGGTGGGAGCGCTTATGTAATTATTTCCACGTGCTTCGAGGGTCATTTCGGAATTATTACATTTCCCACCCACAAAACAAAGGGCTTGCATAACGCCCCGCTCGGAACTGAGCTTTCCACTCTCTCGGCCGCATAAAATGAATTTTAATTTGACTCGCCAACTGCCAACCGCCAACAGCCAACGCCAACAGCCTGTCGACAGCCCACCAGGCCCGAAACTGACCTTCCGACCGGACAAAAAATTTCGGAATTCGGAATTCTTTTTTGCTTACACCCAGGAAGCAAAGCAAACAAAATACTAAATAAGAAATTAGAACTCTAGGGCCCAGCGCAGCAGTAATACCCTTTAACCAGTCCAGTGGAAAGTTCTTTACCTTATTTATCGCAGCTTTAATTAAATATTAAAGAGGCTACTATCTCTTAGTCGCAGTCAGCTGATTGCTGATAATATTCTCGACGATTTGCGGAAGATGGGATAAGATATTCGCCCATTATCACTAGGGGCCTATCACATGTTTGAGTTTCTATTTAAAGATGATATCTTTTAAACCAAGTACCTCAAAAATAGAGCTAAGACTATAGATACATTATATTTATGAGACTTGTGTCATTATTCAAAAAGTGGTTGAAGTACTTGACCATAAAAATAAGCTAAAATAAATCAAAATAAGCTCTAAATAATTACAATAGTATATAGCATTTAATATAATAATTAAACGTTAATAATTGTTGCTCCCCCATCATTTAAAAAGATGTTGAAGTACTCGGCCATAAAAATAAGCTAAAATATATATAGCTGGACAAATATATAGCATTTAATATAATAATTAAACGATAATAATTTTGTCCTCTCCATCATTTAAAGAAATGTTGAAATACGTGACCAAAAAAATAGGCCAACATATATATATATATATATACAAATATATAGCATTTAATAAAATAATTAAAAGATAATAGTTCTTGCTTCTTCATCATTTAAAAAGATGTTGAATTACTTGACCATAAAATAAATAAAATATATAAGTAGAATATTTTATAGCACTTAATATAACAATTAATCGATAATAACTATTACTTCCCCATCATTGAAAAAGATGTTGAAATACTCGGCCATAAAAATATATGTAATTTGAATAAAAAAATTAGTATATTAAAATGCCGATTTAAGGATCAAAATATCCGTATACTTTAGGTGTTTTTGAGAGCATAATTTGGCCAAAAATGGAATGATAGCCAAATGCCGTATATTTTTCGACTCGCCGTTAAAACCTTAATTATTTGACAATAAAATATTTTAAAAAACTTGAAAACAAATTTTGGTCGATTTTTCAAAATTTGATAAGGGGTTACATCATTAAAATTATCAAAAATTGACCAAAAAATTTATTTCTTTTAATTTCTAAACTTAATATGCAGATTAATTAACCAATTAACAACTAACATGGAAAAGCTTTCCGAATTGAAATTAAGGCTGTTTTGGCCATGTTATGGATATTTTTAATTTTGGTTTGTCCCAAAATTATGATTTAAAAATGCTTTGAATAAAATATATATAACAAGAATAATATATAGCATTTAATATAATAATTAAACGATAATAATTGCAGCTCCCCGTAATTGATATATATTTAACATATTCATCTCCCCTTTAAGCCATGTTGGGACCCCACTGAGCTGCCAGCCTGAGAGCTTAATTAGGCCACTTGAGTGGCAGCCAAAAAGGGTGGAGTATTCGAGGGACCCGGCTCCCGGACAATTCGGAGTACGAATTTAGGCAATGTACATTGGCAAGCACACATATGCAAAATAAATACCAGACAAACGGATGGTATAATAACAATTATTGCCTCGCCGGCCCATTTTACAGTCCCCAGTCCCCACTTGGCTCGGATCTCGGATCTTGGGAAGGGGCTCAGGGGCAGGGAAGGGGCTCAGGGGCAGGGAAGGGGCGCAGTGACAGCGGAAGCTGAAAATTCCATTGATTTTGGCAGCGACTGTGGCGACGGAAGCCATGAAAAAGGCCAGCAGTCAGCAGAAGGACTCGACTCCGGCCAGAAATTCGGGCCACTTGACTATGGTAATTTATATCCCGGCCGACCTCGACTGCCAGGGGGCCACCGTGCATGTGGGTGCTGTGATGTGTGGGGTCTAGGCTAAGGTTATGACATGTCCGTACCAAACATGGCCAGCAAATTTGGCTAAGCAACAACTCCCCCCTTTTTTTGGGGTTTTCTTCCTCTTAGCAATTGCCGCATTTGTATCTTTTGACTGCGTCACTTTCCCCGCAAACTGTTTGCCAGATAACCGCAAGTGTTTGCCGAAAGAGCCGCCTGATAAGGCCAAGAGAACTGTCTTATCTCCCCCCGGCGCCCCCAAAAGGGGGCGTGGCTGCGAAAGTCACCAAACGTGGCCTGCGGCCGCTGATTGCCGGGCTGGCTCATTTGAAAATCAAATTTATATCCAAGTTGCCTTGGCATTTGACAGGCCTCAATCTAAAGAGCAATTAGTAATTGTGCATCTTCACTAAAATTTCACTAGGTACTTGGAAAGGGCTAAGGTATATTGGATCCATAATATATAATAATAATAATGGCCTAATAAGTCACCAGTACTAATAAGCATAAATCTTTCAAGCTGAGCATTTTGGAAAAGCCTTCTCATCTTAAAAATTAGATAAGAAAAAGCATAAATGTAAAGCTCTCTCTTTCAAGCTGAGCATTTTGTAGGAGCCCTCTCATCGTAATAATTAGATAATATATAATTATACAGTCGTTATCTTCCAGACTACAATGTGTGGAGATCAGAGCCTAGGCTCTCTCGGAGTTATCAAATATTTTAATATAATGTAGCTAGCAGAGGCTTCAGGTTCTGTGATCTCCCAGACATTTTAGAAGCAAATTAAAGTACCAAAATTTACACATTTATATTATATTCTTAAGTAAATATCAAATATTTAAATATAATGTAGCTAGAAGAGGTTTGAGGTTCTGTGATCTCCCAGGCATTTTAGAAGCAAATTAAAGTACCAAAATGTGTACATTTATATTAAATTCTTAAGTAAACTCAAGGTATCCCCTGGTCTCTATTTTGATTTTCTGTGGGACCTGCATCTCTGTCCAGTTTTTACGTTAGGTAATTGGCTTTATCTGACTGTGCCATCTGCACTGCGCCACAATCTGGCAGCTTCATGACATAATTTTCGTATTTAATTTCCCCAGCTCGCCTTGATTAGACCAGGTTCGGTTGGGTTCGGTGCGGCTGCATCCATTTCAATCGGGCCGGGTTCAATCGAGTTCAAGACATCTAAATGCCCGTCCGAATAATTTGCAACTTGACAAGCATATATCTCCGCTCACACGAGGCCCGTGTAGGCAGTTGTGGTTCATTTGCAACATGGAAACCACAAATTTTGCGCCACATAAAAAGGCAGAGAAAAACACAGATAAACCGAATCGGAAACTTAAAGACAAAAAGCCGAAAACAACAACAAAAGGCTGAAAACAAACAAGGGGCCGCAACTTCCAGCTTCCAGGCGGCGCACATATATATATATATGTATATGTGTTGGCTTTTTCGCCGGCAGGCCAACTAATTGCTATTAATAAAAAGAAATAGCTTCCAACGCGACTTGGGCAGGTGAGACGCTATTAGGCGGCACTTGGGTGGCCGTGGCCGTGGCGGGATTGGGACTCGGATGAAAGCCATCCGGTGCTCCGAGATCGGAATGGACCCGGTACACAATGGGCCCTTGCTCTTGTTAGCCCAGCGTCGCGTCGGTGGAAAGTCGTCCCAATCCCATCCAGTCAGTCGGTGCCATTGTCTGGCCGGTCGCGAGGAAAGCTCGCTTGTTGGCCAAATGGGAGCCCGTGTACTCATCTGTGATTATGCCTTTATGGGGCTTCCCACACCTGTTGATCGGCGGGCCGGCGGCCTGGCATTCCGCGGGGCAAGCTCCGCACGACTCGCCGCTGCCGCTGCCGGCAAAACCAATACACGGAGGCACGTAAATTCAAATTTATTGCATTAACAGCCACTAATTGTTTGAGCTGCTTGCAATTAAACACGCGCGAATACGAGCAACAAAAAGTCATAAAGCGGCTCAGGGGCTTCACGAAAGCCAAATACTCTGCCTTAAAACAAAACCAAGCTAGTAAGTTGGCCAGGAAAATTAAGTCTTAACTAACATATCAAGTTGAAGGATTCTTTACCCTCAATTTCCCAAATAAACCCACAGAAGATGCTCCTGATTTGCAGTTACATTTCACTTAAAGTAGAAGGGTAAGCCTCCTAAATTCTGATCGAAAGATGCTCTCTAATCACAGAGTAGCTAATAATAGTTACAAAGACACATACTTAAAGTGGCAATTAAACATGTTTAGGAGTATTAAAGTGCCTAGCGTAAACAAGTATTAAGTAGAGAAGTAAACAGAAAAAGTGTTGCTACCCTCTATGCCGAGAGTCTAGGGAGAACTTTCGGTTCCAGTTGGTTGGCCAAAGTGAGACCCGCATGATAAGTACATTAACCCTAGAGAAAAACATTTGCTTTCAGAGTTTGTCAAACTAATTACCCCCCGGGCTTCTGTGCTGCGAAAGTTCGCAAGTTGCGCAATCCCCACCCATATAGAGACATCTTCGACTGTATGTAGTATCCGCAACTCTAGATGAAATAACAATAAAACAATTAATTATAGGAGCATCGACAAAGTCAAATTGCCTGTCTGCAGGTCTGCAGTCTCTGAGGTCTGAGACAGTCTCTTTGTTTGACAAAAGCCAGGCAAAAGCAAAACAATTCGCATGCCAATGCCACAAAGGCAGCGCAGCAGCCACATCGGGCCAAGAGCGGCGGCAAACATAAACTTGGAGATACAGGAAACACACACAGCAGATAAATTTGAGCAGCGGCAACGTGCGACTCGCTGTACACAGCAGCAACATTGCTAGGAGCAGCAGCAGCAGCAACAGCAGCAACATGAAGCAACAGCAACAGCAACAGCAGCTGGCTAACCACTTGAGGCACTTTCGTTTTCATCTGATCGCCAGTCGGGTGGAAAGTGGTAATGTAATGCGCGCATCTTTAAGATACAGATACCCCACCAAGCAGATGCAGTTGCTGCATCTGCATCTGCGTCAGTGGCAGTGGCAGTCGCAGTTGCTGTTGCAGTTGCAGTTGCATTTGCATGCCCGATATCGATCAGCTGTGAAGCATCAGCGGTGAAGTCCGGCGCCATTTGTCTAATTGTCGAGTTTCTCGAACTCTGGTCAGAGCACATGTTGCTGCCGCTGCTGCTACTGCTGCTGCTGCTGCGGCTGCTGCTGCTGCTGCTGCGGCTGTTGCTGCTGCTGCTGCGAATATGATGCAATTGCCATTGAATAACAGCGGCCACTACACTGCAGCAGAGAAATTGCAGTGCCCCTGCACTCGGCCACATTCAAGGTCCCGAACTTCGATTTCTCCCGACTCCGACTCCGACTCTGGCCGATCTACGTGCTTGACCAATTTATGTACAGAGAAAAATCAAGCTGATTAATTCGATTATATTCCAATGCACTTCAATTTACCATAGGTTTGTTTCTTAAGTTATTTATTTTAATATTATAAGCATTATTTGGAAGCCTGTCTTCCTAAATCATTGAAATATACTTCCATACAGAAGACACTACAATATCTTAAGCAATTTTTAAATATCCAAAAAACGCTTACAATAAATTTATTTATATAGATTTCTACCTATGAACAATCACAAGCAGCATAAAAATAATCCAACTAAAACTGTTACTAATTTGATTAAAATCAAGCTCGTTTTTTATATAACAACTTAAAAAAAATTTAAAAAACAAACATACATACACTTAGCAATTTGAATTAATCCCTAGTCACTGGAAGATTTATTTCCGTGTAGCTGGCCGTGTTGACCCGCAACGCTTCCGTCGATTGTCATCGCATCTCCGGCCAGGGGCATGCGTAAAACTTATTTTTATACAGGCTTTTCCGACGGTTTCAATTAAATACCAAAACATACAGCCATTATGGTTATTATTATTGTTTCTATCATTTTTGTTTTTTCGCTTTTCGCAACGAGCCGGGAAAGTTCCCACCGGACTTTTCTTCAAATATTTGTTGTTGTTCGATTGGGCAAGCGATTTTCGAATTTCAAGTTTCTGATTTTGATTATCCGGTGGGCCCTGGCCACTGGGACTTGGACTGGGACTGTGACTGGGACTGGGTCTGGGTCTGCCACTGCCACTGCAGCTTCGTCCGTCATCGTCAAGTGAGGCGAACGTGTACGGCACGGCGCCTCTTAATTGAACAACAACTGCGCTGCCGGACAAATGCCAACGCCCACCACAACAAATTGACAGCAGGCGTCTTGGCTTAAATGATCAATCGGCTGCACAAACTCAACTTCCCCAGGTGCACCGTGGGCAGGAAAGGGGTTTATGTGGGCTTAAATGGGAATATTGAGATGGAAATATGAAAATTATGCGGTCTTAAATGGGAATATTGAGATGGAAACATGACAATTACTTAACGATTCATTTAAAATGCATGTCTAAATAGGTTTATTACAAATATTTCCTATTTATTTATGAAGTTTATCATACTAAATAATTCCTAAATGTAGTAAGTACTCCTTTATCCACAAAGGCTCCCCAACTTAAGCCTAAGCCTGACCCTCTTTTCCCATTGTAAGCTGCTGCAGTGGCTCTTGGCCGCTGCATGTTGGCTGTTGCCGCTGGCGGGGTGTTGCTGATGTTGCATTAACAACTTCCCCATTGGCTTTGTGTATGTTGCTGCCGCAGCGGCAACAAGCAACATGACTTATGAGTTTGAGCATCAACACGGAATTCAAGTCGTTGTAGTTGCTGCCGCTGCTGCTGCTGCTGCTGCTGCCTTCGTCGCGTAATGAAAACGAAAGTAACTCGTACTCACATACAAATGTACTCACTCACTCACTTACTGGGGGATGGCTGGGCAGCCGCACGCCACATCATTCACACTCGGGCCTCAATTATGCGCATATCTTAAACAAATCGCAATTAAAGTAATCGCTTGACATCTTACATTGAAGCAGGCGTTGAATAGATGCCCGCTGCTAATCACTCACTTAAATAATCAGAAAAATGCACTCAAAATGCCAATGAAATTAATGGGTAGCAGAGTGGAAAGGGATCGGGTTCTATATGCCACTGAACATCTAAATGGGATTGTATAATGCATGGTAGTAGCGTCACGAATCTGGAATCTTATGCAACTTTCGTTCATTCTAATGTCGGAATCGAATAGCCATTAATACTATTTACAATCTCTGATATGCATACGAAAAACAAAAATAAAATTATATATATAATTATGGTAATGACCCCCACTTGAGTAACTTAATTTTCCTACTATACTTCCACTGCGGAATGCAATCAGCTCTACAAACTCTAAACTTGTTTTTAAACTCGGGCTTTAAATTCAAGGAATCGCAATTATTAAACGCCCATAAAGATTAGAGAACAATGTTGATCTCATAAAATGTTCCCTCTATTATAGTGATCACTGATCACACAGCCTTATCGACATAACTTTGACTGAGAGGTTATTTTTATAGATACATAAATTAAAACTAAGCAAAATGACAGTAACTGAACAGCTTTAATGACATCTCAATTACACAACTAACTTAATAAACAGGATCATTGTTCAGTTATGGGGGTATGACACTGCAATTATATTAGTAAACATATATTTTTAAGTCATCGAATATCACTAACATTATGCTAAACTCTAGGTTAAAGCTACTTAAATTGTTTATTTAATACAACAAAGATAGGTCTGTGTTATTAAAAGTTAAATAATGCAAATAATTAATAGCTGGCTTATCAGTGCTCTTTCTTTAAGGAAATCTTATATAAAACTCAAGTTATTATTCGGGGTCTATCCATGAGGTATTATTAGTTTTAATGTCTTATTTGATGATGCAAACTAAACCAAAATAATCACTATTTGCGCTCGCCTAATTTATTCTTTTGTAATGGCACTTTCGTCGCTCGTCGGTGAATGATTTCCGTGGGTTGAGCCGGGCCAACTTACCCTTTTCCGTCGCCATCTCAGCTGGCCATCATCTCTCTGTGTGTTGTGGTTGTTGTTTCGCCGCTGCCGCTGCTGCTGTCTCTGCTGCTACCCCCTCTCTCCCGCCGCTGCCTTTTCACTTTCGTTGACTCTCCGTTAGCTTTGTTGCTGCTGGAAGCGGGGGCATGCCACACCGCAGTCGAAGTCGCAGTCGGCGCCGCAGCTTCCCATAGTCAAACGGTAAATGTTTGCTGGCAAACCCGAGCAGAGCACAGTTGCATTTTGGCGCTCGTCCCCAGCGATTCGCACTCGCACACCTGGCGTTTGGGCCAACTCTACGGAACGGCAGTGAAAAAGCCGTCAAAAGCGCAAGAAAAGCGAAAAAACGAAAATAAAATACAAACGAGCCACCAAAATCCGATGGCTGCGCATGCGCACGCAAAAGTGACCGTTATTACCAGCCAGCCGCGGGCCCAGATCGTTATATAATCGAGAGTGGCAGCCGGAGGCCCAAAGCCAGTCTTTGGCCCAAACCTAAACGCCAGCTTCTGCGCACAATTCGCGATGTCGACGCCGCCCAGCCAGCGGACTAATTAATGCGCAGTCGTGGAAGAAAAGCCAGTCTCGTAAATTATAATACTTAGGAGTCAGCCCAGTTGGCCGGAGCCGCGATCCCACCTCCGCTCCCATACCCGTTCCCGTTCCCAGCTCCAGCTCCAGCTCCAGTGCCCCTTCCCCTTCCTCCGGAGGAAATCCCTCAGTGAAAGTGAATGAAAGCATCTGCAGGACAAAGCTACAGCTACAGATACAGATACAGATACAAGTCCGTAAACGGCCGCTCTGGGTCAGTCATGCGCGCGATGAGCAGCTGAGCTGCGCCAGCTGCCCGACGATGAAGCCATCACTGTCACTGCCACTGTCCCAGCCTCGCTCCCAGTCACACTTCCACTCACACTGGCACTGGCACTCCCCGGCGGCCAGCGCCGCGACCTTGAGATGGCTCTGCCTGCTGCTGCTACTCCACTCCTCCAGGCAGTTTGAGACGGGTAGGTTAAGGTCCTTCTCCCAGACTAAGAACTAAAGTAAAGGACTTATAGAAATAAGTGGCACAAATGGAAGCAGGAAATCACATGTTAAAGCATGTTCGTTCTTGCCTTCAGCCAAGTCTCGTATCACAGTTACTATAAATAATAATAAATATTCATGGAGTCGAGTTGCAAAAACACATAACCCCCGGCGAATAAAATGAAAACGAAAACAAAGGTCAAAAACCTAATGGAAATTAACTTTTTTCTCTGATAAATATATTCACATTAATTTTTGTTTAGGCCTGTTCCGCGTTTCGCTTTCTTAAGACTTAAATAATATATAATAAATCGTTTATATTTGAGCAGGTATTATTTAAGAAGATAGATCATCATCGATGTAAGGCTAATCAGATTTAATCGAGTTCGGATTATTCCTTTGGTTATTGGTTAATAAAATACTTTAATTTTATTAGCTTACCCTTAGGTAGGAATTAGTTATACTAATTTTCAAAAACAGGCAAATCAACTTGTAAAATGAATAGCGAAACCATACCAATTATCATGATTGATCGATGCCAATTGGCTCTCAACACCTGAAAACTAATAAATTATATTGAGAGGTGTGTAAGCTATTAATTCACACTTAAGTGCTTTGGAATTAGTCGAACATATATGTAAATGCAGCAAGAAATAGACATGGCAAATGCCTATAAATTAATAAATAAGTAAAAGCCAAGTTAAAGCTCATGATCTGTGAAAACAACCCAGAATATTATAATAAATTCATGATAATTATCTTACAGACTGCGGCTGTCGGCCGGCGCGTCGTGGACCCCGGATCATCTCCGGAGCAGCCACGAATGAGGGCCAGTTCCCCTGGCAGGCCTCCCTGGAGCTGCTGCATCCCTCACTGGGATTCCTGGGCCACTGGTGCGGGGCAGTGCTGATCCACCAGTACTGGATCCTCTCCGCCGCCCACTGTGTACACAAGTAAGTCCATTCGAACTTATCCATTGAGTCTAATATTAAATGGATGCAACTCCCAAATGTAGTGATCTCTTTAACCTGCCCATTCCGCCGCTGTGGACGGTGGTGCTGGGCGAGCACGACCGCGACGTGGAGTCGGGCAACGAGCAGCGCATTCCCGTAGAGAAGATCGTGATGCACCACCGATACCACAACTTTCGGCACGACGTGGTGCTGATGAAGCTCTCCAAGCCGGCGGATCTCGGCCGGCCCTCGAACATCCGGCGCATCTGCCTGCCCTTCATGCTGGCCGAGTCGCAGGACACGGCTCTTCCAGAAGCCTTTCCCGCGGCATCGCCAGTGGACGAGGACGTGCTCATCCAGCAGCTGGAGCTGGACGATGTGCCCGAGAAGATAGACAACTTCCTGCGCAGCGTCCAGAGCCGGCGGCGCTACCGGAATGTCACGGCCCCCAGCATGCGGGAGCTGATGAACATGAAGATCCTCAGCAGGATGCGGCAGGCCATGGCCCAACGCTCCCCGCGCAGCCTGAAACGCTCCAGGAGACGGAACGACAAGCTGATGAAGCTGGGTCCCCGGCGGGACCTGGAGGACTCCGTGGAGCAGAAGCACCACAGGGTCAGCGAGGAGCCCAAGGAGCTGGCCTTCGTTGACTGCGTGGCCACGGGCTGGGGCAAGGCCAACATCAGCGGCAACCTGTCCAACCAGCTGCTGAAGACCCAGGTGCCCCTGCACCAAAATGGCAGGTGAGCTCTGATCTATACATATTATTTAATATGTATCTTATGAATTGGTTTCCTACATTTGACCAGGTGCAAGGATGCCTACGGCAGCTTTGTGAACATCCACGGCGGCCACCTGTGCGCCGGCAAGCTGAACGGCGAGGGTGGCACCTGCGTGGGTGACTCCGGCGGACCGCTGCAGTGCCGGCTGAGTCGGGACGGCCCCTGGATCCTGGTGGGGGTCACCTCGTTCGGCTCGGGCTGCGCCCTGGAGGGCTTCCCGGACGTCTACACCCGCACCTCGTACTACATGAAGTGGATCGAGGACACGATCGCCGCCCACTGAGTCCAAGGCTCAGCTCAACCCGCAATCATACTTCAGGCTACCTCCCCCACGTAATCAATGGTTCACTGAATGAATAGCAAACATTGGAGTGACAACCAGCCAATACATGGACGTAATACAAGGACGACCCTTAGGAGATACATAGCTATCGACCTGTATTTATCGAGTGCAAGCTCCACTGTACATTGCTTACTGTTACCATTATCTTTACTGTTATCGTTAACTAGTACGTAGGCAAGACGTTCCCTAAGTTGTTTCCAATGAGCACAATAATTTAAACCGAATCTTAAGCCTAAATATCACAGTGTTGTCACTTCTGGCGTTGAGGTCACGTCTCCGATCCGCTCCGATCACGTCTTGGCCAGCTTGGGGATGAGGCTGCCGGCCCCATAGAGCAGGTGGTGCTGCTCCTCCGCCTCCAGCTGCAGCGAGGACTTGCGGCAGCCCGGGACTCCGATCACCTGCACCGCCGTCCCGCGCTCTGCCTGGTCCACCTTCTGGAACTGCTTGGCCGCCGGCCAGAAGCAGAGCATCAGAGCCTGGCACAGCTGGTAGACTCCGGCCAGCAGCATGCCCAGGGCAGCGCTCCACTGCAGCAGCGGGAAGCCCCACTTGATGCCATGGATGAGCACCTGCAGGCTCAGGCACAGCTCGTCCACGGTCAGGTCCACCCAGAGCAGCGGCAGCACCATGTTCTCGAAGGGATCCATCATTCGGTTGAAGCTCACCTTACCCACCACCTGGTTGGCCTGCAACCGCAGGTGGGTGCCCTGCATCGGAGCTCCCAGTTGCTGGAACCACAAGGAATGAGTGTTCTGTGCAGGATTGGGGTATTCCCGATAGAGCTTACCTTCTGCACCACGAAAGTGGAGGTGAAGCGCGAAGCA
>VNKC01001279.1:0-13143 GCA_008042775.1 Drosophila pectinifera | reverse complement strand
CAAAGTCCAAGAAATGATTTTATTTCCTATTGGGTTTTCGGGATTGGAAATCTATTGATAGCTTTAACTTTTTCTGGATTTGGCTTTACACCATCTGGACCTATTTTATGCCAAAAAAAAATTCTGTTTCCTTTTTTAGAAATTCACATTTGTCAAGTTGTAATTTTAAATTAGCCTGTTTTAATTTTTCAAAAACCATTCTCAATGAATTTAAATGTTCATCGAGGGATGTAGAAAATACAATTATATCGTTCAGATAATCAAGACAATGTTTATTTATTAAATCATGAAGGACATGCATCTCTGAAAAGTTGCCGGTGCATTCTTTAAGCCGAATGGCATTCGTGTATACTCATAAAGTCCGTATTTAGTGGACAACGCTGTTTTATTAATGGAATTTTGATCAATTTCGATTTGGTGAAATCCTTTAGCTAAATCGATGGTACTAATATATTAAAAGTTCTGAATGTAAAACTGTTGTTCTTGAGTAAATAAATTATTTGGTGCAATTTTCACAAATTCATTTAATTCATAGTGACCTGTCATAGTACGTATAATAGTTGGATATTCGTGTATTGGTGCATTTAAAAAATTATATCCCATTAAATTAATAGATGGGCCGGTATCGACTAGACATCTATACTCTTTGTTGTTAATAGTAATTTCTATGTAAGTGTTAGGTCCGAGGCTGCCATTAGAAAATGTTCATTTTCAACATAAAGTGATTCTTTATTTTCTGTATCCTGTTGATAATTTTCATCAACTTGCATTCTTGACTGGACGCTATTACTTTCTCTAATTCTTTTCACTGGTTGATTGGGAACTGACCTTTGCATTTGATTTACCTGATGGTTTTGATTCATTGTATTATTTAGTTGACCCTGATTTAGATTTCTGTGAAATTCTTGATATAGGCCTCTATTTTGATAAAAAACATTGTTTCTGTTTGAATATTTACTGATATTGTGTGGATTAATTCTTTGTTGCTGATAATGAGGTTGTTGTGTTAGATGGAATGGGTTTTGATTAAATTGAGAACTGTTATAATTATTAGTATACGGATATATGTTATGTGTATTTTGTGTTTTTGGGGTTTTGTTAAAATTTACATTGGAATGCCTCATATTTTCACTACCTTCGTATAGCCCTTCTTGTTGAGCTATTGGTTTTAGTTTGAGGACTGTTGAAATATCGTGTCTTGCTAATGTCATGTACATTCTGTCAGGTAATTTTCTTTGTATTAAACTTTTTATATATATAGTCGCCTTAGCAATTCTTCCAAAGGAGTCTGGGTTTTATACTCGTCGATTAAAGCTGTCCTTAGTCCAGACCAGTTGTTGATGTTTAGAATTTGCAGAATCCTTTGGGCATCTCCAGATACTTGAAGATCGATGGCTCCAAATATAACGCTTGCCTGCCGTTCATTGGTTGTGTTGTATAAACGCAACAAGTAGTCGACTCTTCTCACGAAAATGCTAAGAGTAGCTGGATCCCCTTCAAATATTGGAATATTTCGGATTTGAGCCAACATTGATTGTGGTTTCATATTTGTATTATTAATTTTAGATTTTTTTTTGCAAAAGTTTGTGTTAATTTGGTTTCACTCAACTTTTGTACTGACCGACTTGGAGTCGATTGAAACGTTCACACAATATTTCTCTGCATACAGGTTCTTTTGCGGATCTTTTTATAAAAACTCACGGCCTAGGCGATTAAATTGGACTGGAAACTGGATATTCTAGTTGTATAGAAAAATCCTTTTAATTGATCAGTAAGCTATCGTCTTTATTTTATTCGCAAGGATCTTAAATAAGATCCTACCTGCGCCATTAATATGTTGAGTCCCGCAAATGAACAACAAATTTTATTTGAACCTTTCTTGTCCGTATAGAACTTCTTTATTCAGATGGTTGGTTTGAACTGATCGTATGTTACAGATTTTGCTTGAATGAAACGTTCGCTTCTTCTCTTATGTTTAAGTGATAGTGTAATCGCGCAGCGATCTCAAGGACATCGGAGTTTGTTTACATAAGAGAAGTGGATTTCGTGAAACTGCTTAGTCCTGATCATAATTTATTGGACTGAAGTTTATGTTTATGGGATACGCGAGACTTATGTACTTTAGTTTATGTTTATGGGATACGTGAGACTTATTGGATTTGAGTTTACATTTGAGATTTCCTTATGGATACATTACTACATATATGTTAGCAGCGTACTAGCCAAAACACATCAGCATTTCGTTAGGAACTGATTCTTTATTGGGCGCTCACGCCCATTCTTTATGTGTATTTCCCGCTAGGGGTTATCTATGCTAGACTGCTCTTGACATTCTGTGCAGGCGATTAGACTATTTTGGGCATTCTTTCATGATATATATAAGTGTATGTTTACTTCTCACACCAGCTCATACTAAGAGGCGGCGAGTCTTATTACATGTACTGTGAGACTTTTTGTGTCACTTTTGTGCGTTGGTCGGATGTGTTTTTAAATAGTTCTTAAAATCATATTTGTCGACAAAGCCGTGCATGGTACTTAACATATTCTACTTATTGGTTGCATGCAATTTCAAGTTGTTCTCAGAGTGCGGACAAGAACATGTTCACCTTTTTGAACAATATATGATCCAAGAATACCAACAACCCCGATTTATATATATATTTATAAATATACAAAAGCATTAATGCACACAATAAATCATAACAAAAGCATACTCATAATTCCTTTATACATATGTATACTAAATTAATAGTTAAGATAATCATAACTACGTTGTGCAATACTATACGTAATGTTAAGCTAACACACCGCTGTAAAGCTAAGTCGCGCTATAGCCTATTGTCTCTCTATCTTGCTCTCATCGCTCTTACAGGCACAAAATAACTCTTATTATACGTTGAAAGGCATGAAATGCCAAATATCATTGAAGACATGTCGAAAAACTGTTATGCGATTAAAGGCAAAAGAAATGTACAAAATCAACGAAGGCATGGCGAATCACAATAATTTCAACGAAGACGGCGACGATGTTTTTGACAAAAATAGCGACAACAGCAACAAAAGGCGGAGAAGGCAAAGAGAGAACATATAAAAATCACACAATTCGCAGCAACGAAGTTGGCGGCATAACGAAGGAAGCTATCAATGCGCTCAAAGTGCAGAGTGGCAAAACTGAAAACCAAAATTGATAAGAAAAAATTTTTACCAAGCATCAGACAGATGTAGCGTTGCGCATGGCAACCGAGCGCGCAAATGGATTAAGCATATGAATAATATTGCTGAAATTTATGAAATTGATTGGCCTTATAAGAAAATGTTCCTGGTCAGTCAAATTGAGGGCAAAGCAAACAGATGGTTACAATGAAGGAGTTATGTGCCGAATTGATTGAGAATGTTTGACGAAAAAGCTTATGACAAGACACAAATTCGAGACGATTGGAAGTTAATCAGATGATAAGGTGATACTGGTATTAACATAGACGAGTAAAAATTGTTGACCCGTATTGTTGAAGGCATTTCTATCCAAGGATGGCACAATCAAACAATTAAATGTGTCGTTGATATTGTTTGATTAAGCGAACATTTGCTGAAGTTAGTTACGTGGTAAGAAGAAGGGTGCGGACACCAGTAAGAACAACGAGATGCGCTGGTAGAACTGTAAGGCTATAGGACATTGCGAAAAGGAAGAAAAGGAAAGGAAAGGAAAAACCAAGACAACAGATAAGATAGATGTATATGGCGAAAGGGGCACCTTGTGCCGATGTGCCCAAAGAACAACGTACAATTATGTACGATTTTTTAAAATTAATTTTTTTAATAATTTCAAAGGTACAATGATTACAAAATACCTCACTTGATATACCTATACTTGAACACAACACTTAAAAACTTATAAAAAAAATGTATGGCTTATTATGAAAAATTAAAAGAAAAGACATTTTCGCTTAATTATTGTTGCAAATAAGTCTGTGAGTCATCATGTAATCTTGAGAGACTTTATTGTACCATGTAACATATATATAAACTTGGATGCTAAGAAAATGGTTATAGTACATGGCATTAAGAGTGATACTGTTAGAAAGAAATAAGGAAGAATATATTAGTGATGGTGTTAGAAAAGAAGTAGATGTTCATGGGGACGTTAGTAAGAAAGCAAATAGTAGTGATGGTGTTAGAAAAGAAGATGTCAGTAAGGACGATAATAAGAAAGTAAATATTAGTGATGGAATTAGCAAAGATGGAGAAGGAATAAGGTTGCATTGATATAGGGGACCAATCTATTGAACACAGAATAGGTAAGCACTATAATTATAATGTTAGGTGCCAAATTATCAATATGGTTCAAAATAGTTATATTAATAAAGAATGACCTAATGAACCAGAGATAAAGGGTGACATAAAACTGAGGTGAGAAGTCTCAAATCAGTTAGTATTTCGCTCAGACGGTTAGCATAAGAGGAAAAAAAAAATGTTTAATTAATGTTAATGAATATTGGGAAATGGTTAGAATTAGACCGAATGAGTTGGTGTACACATCACGGATAGTGTTAGTGAAAAATAAGCCAGGACACTTACGATTATGCGTGGCTTATATAAACTAAACTAGACAATGATGAGCGATTACAATCCTTTACCATTAATTGACGATGACCGATTGGCGAATAAAACGAAGTTAAACCTCACGTTTATGTATTTGTAGATAATGAATCTACCAAGTATACTTCATTTATAAAATCTTTTGTCATTTCAGATTAAGAGAATACCAATTAGATTGATGAATATTGAAGAATGCTTCGGAAGTTTTTCAAAAGGTAAAGTCATAATTTGAATTTTTTCATTTAGAGGTGCTTAGGGAAGACTTTAAAAGAGAGAAATAAGCTAGAGTTCAAAATGGACAATTGTGCGTTTTTGCAAGCAAGTGTACAATATTTAGGAATGGATGGTAGTTTATGAGGCTTATTTAGGATTTTTCAACGATTGCAAAATCTTTGTATGAATTATTAACGAAAGATACAGATTTCGGTTTTGAGAAGAACGAGTTGGAATACTTTAAAATATTTAAGAAAAAATTGAATGAGACACCAGTGTTAGGATTGCATTATCATAAAGATGATAAAGAAATTGTTACGGATTGAATTTCGTTGACATTAACTTTAAAAAGAATTGAATTGAATATTCAGAATGCAAAATATGCATTAGAGCTGCTTGAATATGATTTTCAGTAAGTTTATAAATTAGGGAAAAAATAGTGTTAAAGATAACTTGATTATTTGCAAAATAAGGAGAAAACCCTAAATAGATTAGACAAAATATTTGTCAAAGCTGAAGACAAAATGTTTATGAATTAGATAATTTAGGAAGAAATAAGGTTATGATTGTTAGGACGTATTGCATTCCAAATAGTATAAAGACAGATTTTAGGCGTATTGAAAATTGTTTGAGATGTGAGGTGCTTTCACTAATGTCAGGAAAGGGAGAACGAATGTTCTAAAGCATTCCAAAATGAAATTCTTAACGTGAAATTATTCACAGTAATCATTATGGACGAGAGGATTCTGGTAGATCAAAGAACCATCTTTTTGTATCAACCATCTAAGTAAATTCGTTAGGTTGTATACAACGAAAACGACAAATACTAAAGAAATTATGGTAGCTAAAATAAATTATTTTAGATCATACAGCAGACCAACGTGCATTGTTTTGAGATAAGGGTAGAAATTTTTCATCGGAAGATTTTTGAAAATTTATGGAAGATTATTATTTAAAGCGCATGATGGACAAATTGTAGCAGGATGGCTTATTAACATTCGGATAGTTCTTAATACATTTTCTAAATTAATAGTTTAAATAATCATAAATACATTGTGCTATTCTATTCGTTATGATAAACTAACATATGTTGTAAAGCTAAGTCGCTTTCTTGAAATACGAACTGGTGTTGATACAGATCGCAGAGAGCACCAACAGTCAGTCGTTCGCAGCAAATCATATTGAAAAGAAGTGGTAAAATGAAAAGATTAGAAATCTAAACGAATTGCGTTTCATTTACAATATGGCAGGAGATAAGAAGAAGCTTTACCTTATACCTCCGGTTGAGACAGAAGAGCATCGACAAAACTGAATACAAACTGAATAAGTAGCACAGGCTAGACCCAGCTTATCGCCAGTCCAACCGGTCAACCAGTTCATGAGTTTCAACAGACAATTGGCTTGACAATTTGTAAAGCTTGGCAGATTGCAACAGCCTCATCACGGATAATGATCCGGAGGGAACTTCGGAAAATCGGCATACTTTTACAACGCGAACCATCGAGGCTGATGCTAGGACATACATCGGAAATAACAGGCTGAAACAGAAACCCGGATAGTTTTCCCGGCACAAATATGTATACAATTAAAATAATAAACCACACAAATAAGTGCAATTTATATATTTAAACTCTGTTTGTGGGAAATATTAGGTCCCACATAAGAAATAGTTTGCCCAATTAATTTTTACCATATGAGCTCGGCTCAGTTCGGCATACGCTGATAGCGTCCAATAGTCAGTCTTCTGACCACACTTCGGTTGTGTTGCCAGATATTTGCGCTGCCACAAAAGATTCTTTTGTTAATCTCGCAATAAAAATACCTTAATCAATTATCAAAAGATTCTTTTATGGCTCGAATACAAAAATCTAAAACCTTGTCATAAAATGGGTAATATTGCTCGAATATCTGGCGGAGAGCAACAGTTGCAGTTCGAAGGCCCAGCAGAGAGGGAAGCACATAACTCGATTTCATCGGCCCAGCCAATCATCGAAAGGCAATATCATCGCGGCCGAATTTGGAAACTGAATATTTTTGGCTGCGTACAATCTATTTGATGACCCCAATCTACGGCAGCCAAACTACACTAAACTAGACATCTCCATTTAAAGCTAAATTAAATCGAGCAGAATTTTTAGTTTCGAGCTCAGCCTAATTTATATACGATTTATTGATGTGCATTTCGGGAATCCAAGCTCTAGTCCACCGAAAAAAAGATTTCCAGAAGCCCCTAGTCACATATGGCTCAGTACGTTACGTAATATTGGGTTTGAATTTGTATACCCGGTACCCATAGGGTACAAGGGTATTATAACTTAGTGCCAACCGAGAATGTATGTAACAGGTAGAAGGAGACTTTTACGACTCCATAAAGTAAATATATTCTTAAACAGAGTCACCAACCGAGTCGATTTAGCCATGTCCGTCTGCCAGTCCGAGTGAAACAACAGATCTCAGAGACTATAAGAGCTAGAGCTACCAATTTTGGTGACAACATTCTAATCGGTTGCACGCAAGAATGTTCCGGCCTCGGAAATCATAAAAGACGTTAACTAAGCTACATTTGTGATTTTCGGTATAAAGTAAATAGCTTAAAGGAATAAATAGGCTTGCGCGGATGTTATCTCAGAATTTGGTTGTTGTTATCGTTATTTTTATTACTTTTTTACAAATAATTGAATGAAAAAGAGAAAACTAAATAAAGTAGTCGAAAAAACAAGGAAAAAGACAACAAAGGATTTCGTGTGATTTCAACACATGCCGATTTTCCAAAAACAACTCGAACATGGCACTCAGACCTTTAGGCCATACCTTGTCTAACGCATAGCGCAAAATTTGTTGTTATCCTTATTTTTTTACAAATAATTGAATGAAAAGGAGAAATCTATAGTAGTGAAAAAACATGAAAAAATATATTTTGGATTTGAGCCTGGCGCTTAGACCTCTAGGTCATACCCTATCTTATGTAATGGCCGGCAATTGTCACAATTTATAGCTTGAACATTTTTAAATAGAAAAATACGTTTTTCTATCTTGCAAAAATGAAGAGGATCCACTCAGGCACTTAGATCCCTAGACCACAACAAATGTAAATGTAATGTGTTCCTGGACCTTTATTCCATAAGAGTCAGCGAATGTCACAGTAAATAGCTTCAACATTTTTGGCAATTAAAATGAGCTTTTTTTTTAGGGTTGTAGAAAATAAGTTTTTATGAAAGGAATAGCAGATCGCATTGGATTGTTTTAGCCCGCGTTAAAACATTTCATTCGTTGACTGCCATCGACCGAGTTTTGGTGCGTCGTCGAGTTTTCAGATATTTATGTTTAAGATAGTTTAGTTCGTCTTAGTGTTTGTGCGGGTAGAGAATGTTTTATTTTTCGGTGCCGCAGGTAGTGCTGTAAGTTATGTAGCTTAGTTATTTATTCTTAATATTAATTAGATGTTTCCATTCTTAGCATATCTCTAGCCTCTCTGTGAAAGTCATTGTAATAAAAGTTTATAATTGAAGCATTTTTATTTATTGAAAAACATCAAAATATGTTTAATGAAACATGGGAAATATGCTGATTAAATAATCAAAGGATACAAACAAAATATGTAGGATATAGCAGGTTTTTAAGCAAAGCTCGATCTCCACAAGCGAAGCTGTGGGAGACCTTGCTAGTAGGTTGCAACCAACTTTTCTTTGATGGGATAAGGCCTGCCAACAATCAACTCAGGGAAGGATTTCTCCCCTGAAAGAGATAAATACGGGTCAATATCATGCCTCAGTTCGGAATCCGACATTAAGATGAGTGAAGTTGTCTTCTCATTTTTGTTGTTTAGATTATGTTTCGTTTGATGAAATTATCAGCTAAATTAATGTGGTCACACCATAAAAGAGAAAGTGAAAGGAAATGTCAAATGTAAGGTCCCGTTAGGTTTGCCATGTGTGTTGTGAGTCGAATGTGAAGCATGGTAGTAGAAAAGAAGAAAGAAATGTAAGAGGGAGATGATTAAAGAGGCATTAGAATATGACAAATCCAAGTGAAAAGAATGCAGAGAGGCAAGTCATTTGAGCAAGCGCCAAAGACGAACGGATCTCGCTGCTTTCATTCGTTTAAAATAAAAAGGTTACTGAGTACAAATTGACCAGAATAACCCAACCCCGACATCAGAAGTGGGATTTGTGGCGAGCATTTTTAGAGCTGACCAAAGCAATGCATGCAACGACATCCCAGAAGACTGGTGTCAGTCTGCCAACCCATATGCAGTGAACGCCGTAGCCTCGCAATGGTGTGTGACCGCCGACATCGTTTCAAAGGTTAATCCGATATATGCCTGTGGGCTCTTTTAGGCCATGAAAACTTCAACGGAGGGCAACGCTTTCATAGTAATGCTATAATTGGAAGAGCTGTTTAAATGTTCCACTTTGGTTTGGCAAATTTGAAATTGTTAGCAAAAAAGATATTAGTTGGCTGTCACAACATGAGCAACTACGATTAGATATAATGGCCGTAGTAACACACACAGGCACGATGTTAACTATATTTGATCCGCAATATACCATTGAATTGCACACGCATGATAGTTCAATTGTTTATTTATACGTAATCAAGCACTTCCGGCATTACCTACAAAGTTGCAAATTCGTAGTATTAGTAGTAGAAACTAAGAAACTAAAACACAAAATAATCTGGTATACTAACAATATTTAGCAACATATAGTTTGCCAGACAATATAGAAAACACTTACGAATTAGACCGATACAAAAAAACGATAAATCCAAATGCTTACCAGTGATTTAAAGAGCTCATAGATGGGCAGCAATCAATCACGTTCATGAGTTGAGCTCTTATGGATCTAAGCAGGCAAACAAATTTGTAAAAAATCTACGGATATTACGGGTTTGAGAACATATCAATAAATGTATGTAGGTCTTTTGATAACTACATCGCATGTAAGATTTCTAAACCTTCAGTCAGTCATGTTATTATTTGGTTTTATTTATAAAGATCAGGATCGTTGTTTTGCAAGTTCAGGTTTTCGAGAACTTTGTTTCACTCAAAAAAATGCATTCGATTGCGACCGGAGCAAGTAGAGCGAATGGACAGTTGGAGCGAGTAATGAGTACACTCAAAAGCTGTAGAAACCAGCCAGAGACCGTGGCAAGATGCGCTAACTGAAGTTCAATTAGCAATAAATTGCACGGTGAATCGAGTAAGTAAGATTACTCTATTGGATTTGTTTAAAGGTAAGGAAGCTAGACCATTTAGCTGCGTATTACAAATCTAGGTACACTAAGAATAAGGCAAAAATCATTAAGCACCATCTGGGGGACCACGTACTTATAAGAAACAAAGACCGCCATCAAACCAAATTTAATCCTAAACTTAAAGCTCCGTTTGAAATAGTCGAAGTTATGGCCGTAGATCGATACACTTTAAAATCATTCACACACAAGAGCAGTACCAAACGGCAAATTAGTAAGGATGCGTTCCAGATGAATGGTTGCAGAAATACTTGCACTAAAGTTTTTATCAAATATATTTTAACTTAGCAAAACTGATTAGCTCACGTCAATGTGACTTATGTGAATTATGCATTAAAAGAACTAAAAAATAAATTAATTCATTTAATACAAAAAATTTAAAATAAAATAAAATAATTTGATTTCAGCACAAAGCTATTAGAATCGTTTATATTATCGAGCTAACTCGGCTTTAAGTTTTTATACATGTTTATTCTCGAGCTGCCTTCCTCATGGTTGATGGGTTTGGTTGCCTATTTCTCGCTTTTTTTAACCTGATAATCTCCGCTTCTGAAAGAGCACCACAATTTTAGTTCCCGGAACCTTCGCTATACTCACTCCCACATTAACACTCACTTTTCTAAAGAAAAAAAATACTTTCACGTGGTTTCGTTTTTCATTTATAACTATTTTCGTCGTTAGCGCCTTGGTCGCCGATTTTTCTTTATCCAACCTATTTATTTATACACGGGGGCGGCAACTGAGAATGGGGCGATAATGGGCTATCTAAAGATGCAGGAATATACTAGGCACGTGAGCTTTCAAATTTTTCATAAGTCTACAAAATCTTTATTCAGACTCAAATTCAATTGGACCGCGAGCTACTGCAGCGGAGATAGTTAGTGAAGTCAACCAATCGGCTATGCAGAAGCCTTGACTATTCCCTCGGCGTAGGGGGTTTTAACTTACTTTCCTTAGCTTTGGTGGTTTAATAGTATTGTGCGGCTGCCAATTGCAATTGCAATTCATCAGCATCAACAGCCGAGTCGATTTAGCCATGTCTGCTTGTCCGTCTATCCGTCAGTGAACCTGGCTCTCAGACCTCTAGGCCATACCCCATATTACGTAATAGGCAGTGATTGCTACAGTAAATAGCTTTAACATTTTTTTCAATTAAAATTCGATTTTTTATTGGATTAGAGTTGCAGAAAGGGTGATTGATCTAAGGGATAGCATTGTTCTTAGTTGTTTCATTCGTTTACTGCGATCGATCGAGTTTTTGTGCGTTTTTTAAATGTATCAATTGAATAAAAAGGAATATGGAATAAAAAGCTTAGTAAACAAGTTAAATGAAAATGTAAAGAAAATTAATTGCAAACACGAAGAGCAACGGACACTTAGACCCATAGACCCCTGAACCACACTTGATAACAAAATGGCGCCAAGATCGCAGAACAGAAAGACTGTGCAAGAAAAGAATAACAAAATTCGTGGTATTAAAATTTTTTTAATTTCTCAACTTTCTCAGAACTCATATTTGGATCGGAATTGAGAGTAAAAAGTGTGTGTGACAGGGATAGCAGATCGCTCCAATGGGTGTTGCTCAACATGTAACAACATTTGTCATCATTTGTCAACATTTGTCAAGTTTTTCATAACTTTGAGCATAATTAGCAATGTCAAAATCAAATTTTGGGATGACAATTGTTATCTGTTACACGCAGATCAATCATTAAATTTTTCCATACCCACGTCCGCCGTTTAAAGTCATAAAAAATGCCACCTAAGCTATACTGTCTTGAGTTCCGGTTAGGGGAAAAAGACACGAAAGACATGAATTTAAGATTAATAGGATCATAAATATGGGAGATATAAGCAATAAGGTTGGATTTTCAGACAGGACCTTAACCGCTGCAAGGCAAATTTTATTGTTTTTTTTTTTGTACCTATTCAAATTTGTATACTTATTTTTATTATTTTAATTTGGTTCAAATAAAACTTATAAATTTAGTATTATTATTTTAAGGTTCACATGATTGTCTTTATTTATTATCTTGATTGTTAATTGTCGTTTGACCAGTGCAGCTTGACATCATCTTAGGAACTAAGCTCAATCGTGTACTGTACTCCAGCATTTGAATAAAAAGCTTTTGTTAAGAAAAAACAGAGTCTGACGCCACGTTGTCAAAATAACCATAGATCTCGGTTGCCAAGCCAAAGATAAACGGCGGTCTAGCGAACGAGTAGAAAAACAAAATAGAAAACTAATTAACACCGCAAAAAATTACAGATATATAACTGGCATGCTGCGAACCATGTTTCAGACATGGTCGCGGGCTTGAACCATGCCTCTTTTTAAACCCTGGATTTGGCTTAAGCAAAGTGCTGCTTCGACGGAGACCGCTGTCGTAAAATATAATTTTTCATTTCATAATAAAAATTTGTTTCGCACGCTGAGGAGAGAGATCTCCCTCTGCTTTCTGCAAAAGATCTTTCCATAGAAATGACTTAATTAGAAAGTTTAACCCAGCTACCATCGACTCCTTATTTTCTATATGTGACTCTGCGATTTTTCTCGGATTCTCTGCATCACTTCGGATTCCTTCTGTGCTACTTTGTATTTACAATTTCCGCTCCCACTTAAACATGGTTCTTCGAGCGGCATTTTGACCCTGATTGCCAATTCCGTTTCCAGCGGTTGATTCCTCCACCAAAATAAAACAAGTTCGAAGTACTGTGAGGTATCCTGTACCAAATGCTTTGTGAGTTAAATTCAATTCAATGCCATCATGATGACCCCTTTTCACACAATTGTCTCTCTGATTTACCCATTCTGAAAATAGCGCATTTTTATTTTTTTTCTAATTATGCAAGACTGGAGGGTAAAAGTAAAATTATAATTTTTTTTTTACTTATTTATTGAATGCGTAATAGTTACATTGACATAAGCCAATTAGATTTACTGTTACTCGGCTGTGACTACAATTGAAATATATTTGATAATTACTTAATTTAATCACAATTATAAATATGTAAAACAAAATAATACAAGAAAAATAAATAAAACTAAACGGCACAACAGAAAAGTAGAAAAATAGGAAA
>VNKC01001277.1:0-35284 GCA_008042775.1 Drosophila pectinifera | reverse complement strand
TTTTTTTGTTAGGTGTAAGTAAGGACCCCGATTAGCCCTACTTACTAACTATGTACTGATAAAGGTAGTCTTAACTAACGAACACACACATAAGAAGAAAGTTGACAAGACCCGCAGAGAAACAGAAGAGAAAGGAAGAGATATAGTGTAAAAGTATAAAGTCGAAGTGCGACCTTTTTTTTACCGGCATTTCTTCATTTTTTTTTTAACTGTAGGTTAAACTTTTTTTATTTGTAAAACATGTACACATTTGATAAATTAGACACATACAAGAGCTACAAATAAATGACATGTTGTAATAGTAATTCGACTCGAAATGTAGGAATAGAGCGCCTCAATTAACTTTGATTAACTTTTGATTCCGCTGATTGAGCGCGAGACTGAAGAACATCTTCGATTAACGATTACTGAATCCAATTATCGATCGACAAGTAAAGTGACTAGTTCGGAATTGGCGCGAAGCAACTAGTTCTTCGCTAGTCCGTTCATTGCGCATGACTTCCTAAAATAATCGAATTTTACATCCATTCTTAATTAGTATTAAATAATGTTTTACTGCTTAGAATAAATAAGCTTGTTAAGAATTTTAATCGGGCTGGTTTTTATACAAGGTAACACCCATGTTGTAGTTTAAAAAACAATTGGTTGAAAAGAAACGCTCTTATTGAGTTGGAGTTGGTCTTCACTTGACATATATATATATAGTTTATTACTTATAATAGCATATTTAAATCGTATTGAGTTACAGTATTTATAAAAAAAGCGTCTTCATTTATTTTTAGATTATTTTTTGTTGAAAATAAATTCTTAATTTTATCTGTTGTCCTCTAATTTTGATTGATATCAAAACCAAGGTAAAAATCAGCTGTACTATTAAGGGAATATACCTATTCTAAATCATTATCATCTTACTTTTTAATTAACTGTTATTTGATTTTCTACCAATTTTGGTTGATGAAATAAGATTTTAAACATAAAAAATATGTTTAAATGTATGTTTTTCTTGTATTATCTCGATAGTCCAAAAACAATCAATAGAATTGGCCGTTCCTTATCGTTATCGATATCTCTAATTGGATTTTTATTATGTTTTTGATCACTTCAAGTTGTTTCCTACCTTCTAAGCAAAGTTTACCACCCATTCAGCGAAGTTACCAACCTTCTTTCATTAAAGTTATCCACCCTTTTTACAATCGTATTTCTCTGCCCTCTGTCTGCTTTTTCGTACGGTTCTTGTTTGGTTTCGTGACAGTGGTCACACTGCTTCGTTGTTGCTGTGAACTGAAGGAAGTCGCGCAGTGCATTTTTTTCTGGTAATTTTTTTCTTCACCATGTACTATTCCCGATTCAGTGTCCTCGAGTTTGCAAGATGTAATTAATATTCGCAGCGTATGTGAGCCGGAGAATAAAGTTAAAGTAAAGCAAGACAAAGACTTAATTTGTGTGCCGACGACGTTGTGAAGAAACGAACAAAAAACAATACACATAAACACCGCCACCACAACTACATGTACATACAGGGTTTCTAGCGTGACGTGAAGTGTATATAATAATTATGAACGAAAAGAGAAAATCCAAAGAATGATAATGTAAAACACGCAGACATTGTGAAAATGCGCAGAAATCATTTTGCAAATACATGAGTAGTTGTAGTATATAGTTATTGCATATAGTACAGAAAGCTTTGGAGTCATTTTTTTTCTTTTTCTTTTATTTTTTGTGGTTGAATCCCACACTAACACACCCATGTACATTACTACAGCGAGTAAGGCGGAAGAGAGAGGGAAAACCACTCGCTGAATATGGTTTTTTTTTGTCGTTTTTTCTTTTTTGTTTGTTTGCTGGTGAATCGAAAAAACATAAGCATACCCAAAATATTGAGTGCAAAAAGTAACGAGCCATGTTGTAAAATTCCATTCAGCCTTTGGCTCGCTCTGCTTTTCCCACCACTAACAACAACACAGTACAGCCGTAAAATGGCAACGTTGTCGACGCGCTCTCTCTCACACATACGTACGCACGAATACTCACGTCCTCGTCAGCCACTCGCTAGTGTTTTTGTTGTTTTTCCTTTCCTGTGTTTGCGGCTTTGGTGCGATGACGAATATGCGTGTGAGTGAAACGTACGTGTGTAGCGACGCTGGCTGTTTTGAAACCGTCACTCCGTCGCCCTCTCTCTCCGTCTTCACATCGTTTTCCGATTCATGCATTTTTTTTTTATTGTTTTTTCGTTAACGGTTGTAGTACATAAAAACAACAACAACGACATATACAGCAGCATAAATAATAGTAAAAGCGAGCGGTAAATTAGTAAAACTACAGCGTGTGAGTGTGTTTGAATTTTGTTTAATTCTAGAGATAATTAAATAATAAAGCATTAACTGGGTAAGTTTTGTGTACTTAAAACAGTATATTTGGCCGTTTGTGTTATACACAAACTTCCATTTTGTGCAGACGAACGGAAAAAATAACAAAAGCCAAGGGCAGCAAAAAAGTTTACTAACAAAAAAAATCAAAAGAAGGGAAACGACGAGGCAAACACACTTGCAACAAAACATGCATACAGTCGCGTCCAGCAATAAATGGCCGTCTACCTGGGTTCCCCTCTTCGTACTTCCTGTAGTTCCGCTGCACACTTCCAGCCGAGTACCTAAATTTATACCTAGCCTGGATTTGTACATATTTCCTGATTCCAAATAAGTATTTTAGGCCATGTGTTCAAAATAGGGTATTTTTTAGCATCCTAAAGAAACTAACGTGCGGGTATTATAGGAACAAGGACAGTTACAGTTACTTTTATATTTAGTAGTCTTCTATGTTTTGTTTTGTCAAATTGTCTATTTTCTATATTACGGCGGTTTTTGTTTGCAATCTATATTTTTAGTTGCATTATTATTAATACTCATATCGAGGTATTGCTAGTTAGCGATACGCGACTGTGGCAACCACATGACGTCGGCGTCGACGTCGACAGCGTTGCCAGCTGTTATCGTGGAAGGCAACGTGTTTTCGTGTTTTGCTTTTCGATTTATCTTTCCGGATAATATTTGCCAATATATTTGTGCATTTGCCATTATAATAATTGCATTTTCGATTGTTACGGAGTCAGAAGAGCTTTTATAGTTATTCCGAATGATAATATGACTTGATTCGTACCCGATTAAGGGACACGCGCCTGTTTGTTTTATGGCTATCCCTTTCCATTAAAAGAGCGAAGAAAATAGGTTTCCCAAGCAGGTAGCGGGCATTGAAGGACCATGTCCTTGCTCGATCTTCACTCGATATGTCCCTTTTTCTCTCGCTCAGCTGCGCTCATGTTACATTCCAGCTGCAGTTTGTTGGAAGGGGAGGGGCAGCTGCATTTCGTACCTCCTCTGCTTGTCTCTCCTTCTCTCGCGGTCATTCCCCTTGCTGTTGGCAATGACATGGACTTGCTCGGCCTGATCGCGCTTGGCTCATTACACTGGAATATTGGAACGGTAATGACAGCCGGTGGCTCCCCTCTTCCACCGGAGGTCGTTCCCTGGTGCGAATTACAAAATAACACACTTCCCATGCTCTTTTTGTACCCGTTGTGAACCTTATATGGTCAACGATCAATGGAATTCAACTTACAGTGATCTCCACTGAAAGAGACAGTTCCATTTTAGAATATCTAAATTTATTTATCTACAGTTTTATTTTAATCATTTCAATCGTTAAAATAAAATTTTTCTACCCAAAACACTGATGAAATAATTTGTTTAAGAATTCGTGTCTGGAAAATGTCCCTCATTTCCAGTCATCGCTGTACTTGTGAGCTCACTAAACTTTTCGTGTTTTGTTTTGGCATATGCACAAATACATAAGTAATCCTAAATCTCACAAACACATACACGGTGGATCCACTTGAGAGTGCAGCAACATTTTAATAACAGCAATAATCAAACGAGCGATCAGCTGGAATGTTCGATGGGATCGTTGATTGCATCTGGCAATGCTCTTCTATCCATGCGATTTCATTCACGCATGTCATATGCAGCACCACGACCTCATGACTCATGCTCCCAGCTGATAGCGTTAGAAAGAGACCTTAATAGATTCAGTACTGTCCCACTTGACCCCCCCTGTTCCCTTAAGTTGTTATCAACAGCTGTTCTACACACGCACACTGCACACATGCGAAATGCTTGTGCATAATATAACTGCTTTATTTACACAAGTGTGCTCTAAATTAGTCGACTTCTGTTATCAACTGTAAAGTTTTACTTACATGGCAATGTGATGGTTCGCTCTCTTTCACTCGTACACTGGAGAAAAATGCCTGCGCAATAGAGTCAATGTTATTCCCATTTAAATCAATAAAAGTTTTTAGGCACAGACTGCTTGTGGAGAAGTGTTGTTCTGAAGTGAAACCTACATTTAAAATTTCGGAATAAAAATATAGATATAAATAGGATTGCATTGTGATCTATTAGTTTAACGACTTAAACATTTCTTGAGTGTATTTAATAAAAGCTGTAACTTGCACTTTTCTCGTTAAATATTTCAAAATGTGGTTTTTTTTAAACATTTCAAAATAAGTCGCAGCAAGAGTTAGATTAGTTTTCGACATTGTCATTTTTCCGCATCAGCTGGTACATACAAAGTGTTGAACTTTCTATTTGTGTTGAGTTGGGGGTTTTGAATTTCTCAGTGATTTTGCTTTCACCTATCTATCTGAATACGAAACCCAAGGCAACTTGCGGTACTCTGTTCGGTTGGGTTTTTCTCTACGTTTTGGGGGTTCTTCTCTATTTATGAAGAGACCTTCAGGTTACCCTTCTATTTTTTCCCATCGTTTTTGTTCCGCTCTTCCTTGTTTCCCTAGCCTGTGACGATTTTCTTTCTTCATTTCCGCCTGTTCTTTCGGTTGCTGTGGATTTTCACGCTGGAAAGCGAGGTACATACGCTCTTATATACATATTTCTGTACATATTTCCCTCTAGCGTATATAGGTATATATTTTTTTTTTTGGCAATCTGCTGTGTATGGGAAAGCAGCCCTCGAAATGGTCACCACCATTCCATCTACCCCCCATTTCCATTGCACGCCTTTCCTCTCGAGGAGCGTTGTTCTTGTTGTTGTGCGATTTAGGCCGCCCCGCCCACTTTGCTGGCGCCCCTCTTTGCGCCTCACGCTGTGCTGCCCTCGTTTTCAATTTAGCAACATTTTCTGGCTCCCGACTTTCTTCTCTTCATTCCCACACCCTTAACATTTTTTTCCGGTTTCTCTCTCTCTTCGGGAAAAGTTTGGATGGGAAAAGTTTCCTTACTCTTGTCGAGTCGGGGGATCCTAAGTGGTACATATGTACATATATTTATATATATTTTGGATTTGTCCTGGAAGCTCATTGGAAATGTTGAAGGACATGGCAATTATAGAGATACTATAATTAATAATGCTGACATTTGTTTAAATTAAATTAATTTACTTATTGCTTAGTCAATAAATCTTCAAGAGGCTTCAATTATATGGTTTTATATGGACATTTGAAATACATTACCTTTGTCTTTTACTTATTATTCACAGGCATGATTTTATTTGGGATCACAGTTCAACTTGTCATTTGTAATTTTTTTTAAATCATTATCAGATTTCTTTGGAACAAACTTTATTTCTAGGTTCCGAGATATCAGTGAACCAAACATCTTGACTGACTAAATGTTTCTGTTGAAAATCGGCCAAGAATTTTCCCTAGGTCTCTTATTCTAGGTATTTGCCATTTTGGACAGCGAGACTTTTTTCCAGCCGGCGTTTTTATAAGAGGAGGTCAATTTGCATTTTCACCTGCCTCTGTCCAAAATCCGTCCAAAAAGTAGGCAGCTGGAACTGACTGTAGGAATCTGTAATGGGTTATTTATGGTGGGGATTACGTTTATGGAGATTAAGTATATATATGAAGTATTATCTTATCAAACTATACATTTAATTAAGGATTATTTGTATTTTATTTGAAAAATCTCTAATATGTATATAATTTCGATCTTGAAGAAGCTATTTTGAAAATTATTTATGATAATGTTCGCGGATAGGTTTGTTTTTTATTTATCTATTTATATTTGATTAATTTCTCTGATACTTTGATTAATAGTATTGTCTCAGGTAGTTATGTTTTGCTTGGGAAATCGATTTGTTTTATACGTAATTTATAGGGCCTGGATTGGTCCTATGGATATTCATAATATTCGGATCTTATGACGAAGCCAGGGCAAAAAGTTGCAGCTTGCTTTCCAAGTAATCAATTTGCAGCTTGCCAATTTCCACCTTTCGATGTTTTCCACCCAAGTTAGCACCTTGTCGGCATCCAGCTTCCGAGAATGCGGAACATCTGCCTGCCTGCCAAGATCTGGGATTCGGGGATCCGCGAGATGCAGCCGGCCACCCAAGAAAGTACGCCTGGCACACTTCCTAGCAGGATCATAGCGGCGGGATATTGGGATATCTTAGGTAGCCCACGCGACTGGCACGCGCACCTTGCCTCCTTCGATTCTACCTGCCACCCACCGCCCACCCCGAACCCCTTTGCGATCCTTAAATACCTCGGTGGCTGACAGGACATCTTCAGTCGAGTTCCACTCGTGACAAGTCTAACTTGTGTCCTGTGATCTTTGTGATTTCGTTGTGTGTCTTAAATTCAATTTGTCAACTAAAAAAACAAAAGTATATCTTGTGATTTTAACCATGATGGACTTTACTTTTGATACTGTGACTCCCCAATCGACCATGTCGTCTTTCTATAATTTCAAAATGGCCAGGTATGTCAGGACTATGTTCCCTTAAGTGTTAACTAAAATTACTGTATAAAAGCGCAATTGACTTTTGCTAGGATAGCGACTGTATGCATTGTGAAATGGGTTAGATATTTAAGATATTTATAAGCAAGGCTAGGTGACAACCCTGTCTAGTATTAATATAAAATTTCATTGGGAATATATATAAAATTCGGCTTTATTTGAATTTCCAAAAATTCAACAAAGACAACTCGCAAGACAATAACATTTTTCCTAGAAAAACGATAACACAAAATTGGTTAAACAGGTTTTTTGTTAGGAAATATGCTTTAAATAATTATTTGGTAACCCTGTAAACGACTTTTGATGATTAAATTAACAAGGGACAACTCTAGTCTTAAATACTCACACATACAGACACACACACACACTCAGCATAAATTTTCTCGATAAGTAATGCGAAAATCTTTATTTATTTATTTGTTGTATTCATAATATCCTCGTTCACAACTTCGCGTCGCACACAATTTCACGTCTTTGTAATGTTTTTTTTTTATTCGTATATAAAAGTAGAGCCCTCCCTCGTCCCTCCCAAAAAAATAAAAAAATACAAATAAATTAAAATAAAATCCAAACTCTACAACCACTTAGTACCAACAACAACAATATCATCTCTTCAACTACTACAACTACAACACACAGAGAGCGCGCCAATAACAACTACAGCAACAACAACATAACTGCAAATAAGCTGACACTAAGAGAAAAGATTAGAAACTAAGATAATAGTGTCCATGCTAAAAAAAGAGAAAAGGAAGAATCGGCTACTAAATTATAAGAGCAATCTTAAGTACAACCAAACATCAGAAAAGCAATAAATAACTGAAGAGAGGCAGAAGGAGCAGAAAATAATAACAACAACAAACAACAGCAGCAGGCCAGCTGAGAGCGCTGAGCGCCAAAAGTCGAGGAGAGCGCGCAAGATCGAAGCTCGCCTCTACTCAACTCAACTCACCATTCACCTCTACTCACCACGACTCACCTCATCTCTTCGCACCTTCGGTGTATTTTCGAGGGTGTAATTTTTTGTTGATTCGAAAACGAAACACACTCGCAACTCTCAGGATATGTACGGCAATAATAATCCGGGTAGTAACAATAATAACGGTGGTTATCCTCCATATGGTTACAACAAGTCGAGGTAAATTTGTAAACTTGAGTTCTTACGTTTGAGATCCATTTATGGGTTTAATCCTCTTTTTTTTTATATCTCTTACAAACATTTGCAATTAAAAAATGCAGTCGAACTTCTCTTTAAGAAGATACTAATTTTGTATCTTTGTAGACTTTCTGAAATAAAATTTCGAGTAAAAGTATATACAAAAATACTAACAATTTAATTGCATACCTTTATTCATATAAAACATAAAAATATTTGAAATATTTGAGATCAAATAGAGAATTTCGACTGCAGTTCCCCTCTCCTTTTCCTTTCCCCTCCTTTTTACCCCACACATAACACACAAACACACATACGAATGAGAAAGTGTACCTAATTTTTTTCTACCCAGATCTCCTTATGCAGATAAACCCAATCAAATTTTTTTTTGCATAGTTTATACGAAACAGAAATTCCCTGTTTGCTAGCAAAGATTATTTGCGGCCAACGGCTTTTTTTTTTGTCAGGTTCGAATGTCCTTCTTTTTGGCAAACCTTTGGCGACCCATATGCATTGGTATATGTGTACAGGGAAGCATGGCGATGGCCAATCGATAAGATCTTGAGAATGAATGTTATCGATTTGCTGTCGTCGTCGCTGGCACAACCGATATTGTCTCCATTCCATTTCGCACACATACACACACACACACACACAGAGCTTAGTTTTGAGTTCCTTTTGGATTTTGTTCATTGTTTTATAATTCTGATATTATCAGAGAAAGAGTGTGAGAAAAAAAACCAACGATGGATAACAATACCCTCAACAACAACCACAATGACAAGGAGGATTATAATAGCGACGGCATTGTTTACATAAGTATAATTAACTGTTACGTGCACTAGATGGTGCAGCCAGTGATAGAAACAAAATCAATAATCAATTTAATACAGCTAGAAACATATACATATACACACACACAAACATGTAGATAGACCGAGAAGCAGAGCAGCAAAAAGCAGTCAAACCGTGTTAGGGGAGTCCCCCATAAATGAATTCAGCCAGTCCCCCTAAAGAATATAAAGAAAAGCTCCGTTCCCAATTGTAACTTCTTTTTTATTAAACATTTTTTTGTAGATTCTATTTTTTTGCATTACATGGCCCTCTTCATTAGATGTACATACATATGTTGTCATCTTGTTCGCTCTAGTTTGCCATTTATCATAGCATACATTCATGCGATCACACATATGTACACTTGCACATCAGCTGATTAATGATCGTCTGCGTGTTTTTCGTAACGGCAATCGCCATGTGTTTTATTTTTGTCCTATATTTACAGTTGTATGTGATAAAAGATAAGCAATAGCAATATGCAAAAATGATAACCGCAAAAACGTAAAGCAACGTAAAGTAAACGCAATCTTCCACATTTATATATATATTATACATATATATTGCATTTAAAAAAACAACACTCAATAAGAAGACGAAGAAGAATTAAAGAGCGAGCGCCATGTTTGATTTCCGGTGGGAATCGGAACTATATCGCTTCCCTCCACACACACAACACTCTACACACGCGTAGACCAAGGCAGATACATGTATCCGTATCTGTGCAATTCGTTTGTGGCAAGAGGATTATAGAACGGCCTCAAAACGTTTTCATCGTGCGGCCTGTGCAACCTATACAGCCTCACAATGTACCGGTAAATGTTCTTCTCTCTCCTTCTCTCTTTTTCTTTGTCTCTGTTCCACACTTTTGCTGCTTGGTGTGACTGTACTAAAACTAATTTCTTTGTTGCCTTAATTGCCTTGAGTTTATTTAATCTTTTTTTTCTGTGACTTTCTTTTCTCTCGCCTCGCATTGTCCATTTATCTTCCATCGTCAGATCTTCAGTAGAACGTAAGCTTTAAGTTTTGCCTAAGAACTCACAATTGACTGTTTTTTGCTGCCAAAAATGAGAAAATAAAAGGAAGTAGAAAGAGCGGGGTCAAGTGGTGGTCTGATTTCCATAAAGATCCTAAAATCTCCAGGGGGGAGGGTCACAATGTATAAACCCAGAAGAAGCAGTTGCCGTTGAACTTTTGCATTTAAAACTAAAAAAGATGGCGTCATGGCTCCACTGCAGCTGCTTCTTTGTTTGCCCCTCTTTGTCCTCTCTTTTGGGGGTCATAAAATTTATGGCACAATATTCGGCGGCAGTAGTCCATCGAAATGTAAACAGAGGCAACCACAGCTTTCGACACCACGTGCTCTGCGGAAATTGTGTCAGGACCTTGACATGCGATAGCCTTAAGTTATGTATGTAGGGCCGTCCCTTTCGCTCGCACGCCCAGCTACCTACGTATGTATGTGGGGGGAACTAGCCTTAAGCGTACCGGTTGTTGTTGTGGTTATTGCGTCGCCATCTCGCTCGCTCACTCATGATGTATACACGCACTCCCACACATATCCCAATGCATAGCCAACAAATTGCCTTTACCACCCCCCTCTCTCTTAATCACTCTATCTGTCTCTCTCTACTGCAAGAGAAGCGACAGGAAATAAATAAAAGCCAAAAGGCAAAATGCAAAATGCTAAATGCTAGAGTGCAACATTTGCTCAAGGTCATCAAAAGCCAGGAGCTACAGCGACAACTACAAAATCATCATCAGCAGCAGCAGCAGCATCACATCAATCAACAAATATCAACAATCAACAGTCAACAGAGGAGCAGTGTGACCTTGCCAGCGAATATCTAAGATTTTTTAGTCACAATCTGTTCGTCCCCCTTTTTTTTACATATTTTTTTACTGTGCTACAAAATATAAGAGGTTAAAAAATAACTGAATCCAAGAAGTCAAATTTCTGTCCCACACACGAACTCTCACCACCACACACACTAAAAATCATACCCCAAAAAAAATCCCCCCAGCCAAATTACGTAACCGCCATCATCGACGTCGTACCGCAGCTGAATTTAATTGTGTGCAGACATCTTTTTCCACAGCCCAGAAAGAAGCAGCCACCACAAGCGATATCGGCGAAAAGCGAAATCGAAATCGAAAGACACTGACTTCTTAGATAGTATGTAGTTCATTTTTTTTGCACGGGGGGCAATCGCGCCCCCTCCGCCCCCCAGAAATGTTCTTGAATCGAGGACGCCTTCAATGCCCGTAAGTAAGACTATTATAAAAAACAACAAAAATAAAAATAAAACCATAAGAATGAGAAACAAAATTTGGGGAGAAGTACGCATTGTATTAGCCCTAACTTAGACAATATTATCCGGAGTCGACGTGGGAAGAAGCCGAATTTATCAAAATGTCCGAAACCATCATTCAAAATTTTTTTTTTCAATTTTTTTCAAGTGCTACAAGTGAAATTTGTAAACAATATATTTTTTTCAAGTGAAAAAGTGTTGCATAAAAATGGTGTCCAAATAATGGATTTATCAGCACCATGCAAATGCATAATTTTTTTTACTTTTTTTTCGGTGAATCGAAAGTGCATGAAAAAATATATTATTTTTTAAGTGACTATTTTTTTAAGTGTTTATTTTTTTCAAGTGAAAATTCTTTTTTTTTTTTACCTTTTTAAAGCAAGGTTATGCAGCACTTTAAGGGTGAATACAATTCAGAAGAACAGCCGAGTTGTATTTCCTGCGAAACTGCAAAATCCTTAAAATCACTTTTCGAAATCTTCTATTTGAGTTCCGAAATCGGTTCTCTAAGTATTATTAAGCTTAGGTCAAATAAGAAACAGCTAGGAAGACATTTAACAGCGTGCTGTTAGCCAGCTAACAGTATGCTGTGTGACTGTACTTCCGACGCGCGCTTATTCAAATTAAGTTAGCTGTAAGCCTAAGTTAATGATAAATACTCGTCAGATCATCCAACGCCAAATCATTTTTAAATCATTTTTAAGATAATTACAATTATAGAAAGTAAATTGCGCTTTATACATTTAATTTTGATAATTTTAAATAGTATTTTCTTTAATCAAAATACCAAACAACATCATCATATTCCCGTGTGCTAATCGATATTTTCTCTTTCCCAATGGAATCGATTGGATCGACGAACAGCGGTGGGCGTGGCTTTGGCATGTCCCATTCACTGCCATCTGGAATGGTTAGTATTACTTACGTTCTCTCTATTCTTACGCCTGAAATTTATAATTATTGTTAGCGATCAATTTCCATTGCATGAGCAATCAAACGAAGAAAAAAATTAAGAAACAAATTGATAAAGAAAAAAAAAAGAATTAAAAGCAATGCATTTGATATTGACTGATTTTGTATTTTGTTTTGTTCGGTTCCGTTTTTGATTAATATCACAACAATAACAATAATAATATAAATTTTATGCCTTTTACTATTCAATAGTTGTATGTTATTGAGTTTGTCTCATGAACGCTCTGGGGACACACGCTTTTGATTACAATTTTCGTGCAAAAAAACTAAACAAACAGATACCAAGAAACCTAACTCAATTATTTTGTGGATGCTGATCGATTTCATTTTGATTTTATGATAACAATAAAGAATCAACAACTTAAAGTTTGCATTTTAAACAACAACAAAACCCAAACAAACAAGAACAAGAACAAGAACAAAAACAAAAAACAAATCCAAAACCCAACAAACTAACTAACAAACTAACCAACCAACCAGCAACAACAACACATAAAAACTTTTAAAAAATACAAAACCCTTAAATAGAAATATCTAAACAATCAAACACAGAGATACCAAGCTAAAAAACACACACACAAATACACCTGCATGAGACATGAAATGCAATGGACATACTTTGAGGTATCACCCTGCCACCTTGTCCGTCCTTCCACTGCCGTTTTTCCGTTTCCATTTCCGTTTCCGCCTCAGCTTTGGCTTCCGTTGGGCATTTGCCCTCCTTAGTTTGTACAGTGCCGGGCAAAACAATAACCACTGTTGTATATATGCCATAGAGGAAATTTAACATAACGAATTACGATAAATTATCGAACAAATTAAATAGTTCCGATTGCTAGTTACCAAAGAAAAACACTAAGCCTTGAAATAAAAAATATAATAATAATACTATTTCGAATTTAAGTAAACTTAAAGAAAGCTTGTAATCAAAGCTAAAATCTTTAAATATATCGAAAGTATATTGAACTATAAGTGTTATCGGTCCAGGCCTTCCTGTTTTGTCACGCACTGTACTTACCCCCCGTTTCCCAGCAACACTGTGACCCTCGCACACTCACAAAAAGCGCATAGTACACCCACATGAAACACTTGAGAATTTCTGAAAACTAAAACGAAAAAAAAAAACAAGAGAAACAGAACTTTATGCATTTTCTTGCATTTCGATTTTCTTTTGTCTTTTGGTTTTTGCAACCCTGTGAATGCCGTTTAGCTCTCACACAGACCGAGTACCACCACAAAATACATACATACACGGAAGTACAGCGAATGTACAAGGGAATGTTTCGATTCAAAGCTTAAGTCCAAAAATCAAATACCGATTGCTGCACTCGAGTTTCAAGCACGCCTTAACTTACAAATTTAACCACACAAATCGAACAAAAAGAAATAAGAAAAAGGAATTCAAGAGAAATGAAATAACGATTTCGGAAGATTTGCATTTGGAATGGCCGTTGCCGTTACCGTTTTGGTTACCGTTTTGTCCGTAGATTTCTACGTTTTAATATCCAGTTAAGTACCTTGTGTGTGTGTGTCACCTCATCATTAACAGTTGTGTGTTGTTGTTGTTGTTGCCCGTTGTTCGAGCCAACTAACAAGTGAGCAGCAACGTTCAATAATCAATCCGCATCGATATCGAACCAAAGATAGAGATAAAGATCAAGATTAAAGTGAAAGAACCAAGCAGCAGCAAATCCATCCAATCCAACTAACTAACTAATCAATCAATCAACCCCAAGACAGCGATATGAGGCCTTCTCTCAACACTAGAATACCCTTTGTACAATCTGATTACAGTCACGTTATGCGTTCTCGCCACAGGATACAGAATTCTCATTTCCAAGTTCCTCGTCGCGTCGCGGTTACAATGATTTCCCCGGCTGCGGCGGTGGCGGCGGTAATGGCGGTAGTGCCAACTCCCTTGGCGGCAACATAATCAACCTGCCGCCGATGACCAGTAACAATTCGCTGAACAACCTCTGCGGCCTGTCGCTGGGCAGCGGCGGCAGCGATGATCACCTGAACGATCCGAGGGCGAGCAACACCAACCTGATCGTCAACTACTTGCCGCAGGATATGACTGATCGCGAACTATACGCCCTGTTTAGAGCCATCGGACCCATCAACACGTGCAGAATCATGAGAGACTATAAGGTAAGTCTGCGGCCACTCATAGCCACACGAAAAGTTCCTTTTCTATATATACACCAACTTATCATTGATCTTTCAATCCCCACACAGACTGGCTACAGTTTTGGATATGCTTTCGTGGACTTCACATCCGAAATGGACTCGCAGCGTGCGATCAAAGTGCTGAACGGCATCACAGTGCGAAACAAGCGGCTAAAGGTGAGCTTTTCAACAATATTGCTTTACCTAAAGATCGAGGGTTAACTAACCGATCTCTCTTTGTTCTATCTTATAGGTTTCCTATGCTCGTCCAGGCGGTGAATCGATCAAGGACACCAATCTGTATGTGACCAATCTGCCGCGCACCATAACCGACGATCAGCTGGACACGATCTTTGGCAAGTACGGTTCCATTGTGCAGAAGAATATCTTGCGTGACAAGCTCACGGGTCGACCACGGGGCGTAGCATTTGTTCGGTGAGTTCCCACACTTTTTTCGTATACCTAAGTTAAGTAATCAATAGAAGGCTTGAGAAAATTCGCTTACATACAGTCGATCTTCTTTGAGAATGTAACTCTCAGAATATCAAACTTTAAAATATATCACCAACTGGATTTATAAGTGTGATATATATTATTATTAGACCAAAGAACTCTTAATATCTAAATTCCCAGCACTCAAATAAATCTGAAGATATATCTTAAAAATTAAAACCATCTACTTGAAACAATTATTTTTATTTTATTTATGAACAAAAACAAGTAATTATTTTTCATTTCTATCAATGCTAAAGATCTTTCAAAGTGTATTACCGATGTTTTATATGTTCTATGGAGGAAAGATGTTCACCTAAAAGAACTTCGACTGTATTTTCTCTTTGCCAAAATTGATTTTATGTTTGTTATTATTTTCAACACCCCGGCTCATATGTTTCTTTCTTTCTCTCATATTTTCCATTGTTCATTTCTATCGCAAACCATCCATGTACCATGTACTATGTACGATATGTGGTGTCCACCCGATAAATAATTAAAAAACGAAACAAAAATATAGCTACAACAAGCGCGAGGAGGCACAGGAGGCCATATCGGCGCTGAACAACGTTATACCCGAGGGTGGATCGCAGCCGCTGTCCGTTCGGCTGGCGGAGGAGCATGGCAAGGCGAAGGCGGCGCACTTCATGTCCCAAATGGGCGTGGTCGCGCCCAACGCACCCCCGCCGCCGCCACCACCGCCACCGCATATGGCTGCTGGATTCAACAATATGGTGCACAGAGGTAGATCAATAAAATCACAGCAACGCTTCCAAAAATCGCATCCCTATATGGATGCGAAAAAGATAATTTAAAACAAAAAACAAATTACAAAAATACAAAAAAATCCAGAAACGAACAAAGGCCACAAGATGAAACATACAAGAAGCCACACACACTCACTGAAGTACACAATCCTCCTGTAAAGGATTCAGATCCACTGTGTGTATATAGAAGTATACCTTAAGTATATGATTTTACATTGCAAACAAAAGAAAACACACAAAAGTCTTGAAAGTTTCCACATCTTATCCTTTTGGGATTCTTTTTTTCGTTTTTATTTTTTGTATTTGACTAAAATCAACAACAACAACAACAAAACAAAAACACTAACAACAAATCAACAACACAACAACAACAAATGCATATTTAGTTTAAATTTTTGATTTTAACTTCGTAATTATCCTCGTAATTAACTCAAAAATTCAATTGATTGTTGCAATTTATACACATGCATATATATTATAATAATATATATGTGTATTTAGACAAAAAAGAAAACAAAAATTGAATTGTACATTTTTTCTTTAGTGTAATTACATATTAATTTGTAAAAAAAAAACCCTATAAAAACAAAAAAAAACTATTCTTTTGAGATCCCCAACCCCAAACGAGTAAACTTTTTATACTAACCTTAAAACTAAAAAAACGGGAATATATCAACTTAAGATCCACAACAACAACGCCAAACACACACACACACACATACATGCTAACTAACCGTTAACCGAGATTGAACTAGTTCGTTATTAGAAAGTGTCTTTTTTTTTTCAACAATTTTTTTTAAGTGTGTGTGTCGAACTTAAAGCGGAACCAGTTCGTTTCAGGACAACATTTTTTTTCTCGGATATAGATGGTTTTATTAGGCTAAAAAACACAGCACAACACGAAAAATACATTTTTTTCTTTAAAATATGAAAATAATACACCAATATGCACCTAATGAGATATATATTTACCACGACAAATGGAATCGCAACTAATGTGAATAAACCCAACCACGGACTGAATCGATACCTACTAAAAAATAAAAATAATATATAAAAAAACCAATGGAAGCTTAACAACAAAAGAGTAAAAAATATTTATACAAAGGAGAGTTTAACCCACTTAATCCAAGGAGTTTTTTTTTGGTGTTCCAGTTTTTTTTTTTAATATTTTTTTTCGTTCACGAAAGACTGTGCAAAAGAAACGATGATAACATATATTGCAGCAATGCCAACAGAACTGAACTGAATCAACAAAAAAATCAACAAATTATAAAATATAAAGGAGTAAATATTAACAAAGCGTTGCCCGATAAAAGAAAAACAACACCTCCCCCTCTTAGATCTTCCCTCTCTTCAGCCTCTTCAGATCGCATCAAATATATATCAGCTATCAAATATTGAATTTTCGAATCACGTCTACTTTTTTTTAAGTTATAATTTCTCATCGCTAGCAGCTAAAAACTACAACAACAACACCATCAACAGCTACTACAATCCACAGCAAGAAAAACAACAATAAAATAATCGAGAAAAAAAAACTTCAAAATACGACCAAATAACGCAATAATTTCCCCATTTTTACCCCTCTCTCATCAAGTTTTTACCTTATACCGACAAAGGAAACAAACAAGAAGAATACTTATATAGATATACATATAATATACATATATATTTGACTATATGAAATCTATTCTATAAAATAGCGTTAAATTTTAATAATTATTTAGTTTGTAGTGCGTTAAAAGCAGCATAAAACAAATGAAAAACCAAGCATATAAAAAGCCGAAAAGTGTGACCAGAGAAAAACGAAAATAATAAAAAGGCGAAACGCAAAACAAACATAAAAACCAAAACCAACCGACAACATTTTTTTATTTTTTTTTCAAGTTCAAGCAAATTTGAGAATCAGTGTTGGTAAACAACACGTGGCCGTCAATATTACTACATCGGGAAGTTTTTCTCCCACTGTTCTAATCGTTCAGTTCTCCTTTTACCTTTTACCTTTTTTGTTGTTTTTGTTTTTTATTTTGAACTTGCTAATCTGCCTTACCGTGCGTATGTGTGTGTGTGTGGGAGTAAGAATAAACCAGAAAAAAGAGAAGAGTGCTAGAGTGAAAGAGGGTGAAAGAGGTAAAGAGAGATAGCGAGTTTTGACAGGATCCCAGTGCGCCCCTTCCCATCGCTATCGCGTGAGTGCGAGCGACTACGAACGAGCGCGAGTGCAGAATTTCTGTTTACAGCTCCTGTCCCCAGGCGAAAGAGACAGAGAGAGGCGGACGACTGTGAGACAGACAGAGACACAGAGAGAGACACTGTGAAATTGAATAGAGAGAAGTGAAATTGGCGCATGGTAAGTATGCGCGCACTGAACCGAAACGATAACGGGGTGTTGGCAAAAAACATGATCACACCAAAAACTACCCCCTAGAAACCTTCAGAAATGATACCAACAACCCCCCCCATCATCAACCACATTGTTTTTTTTTCTCTTTTTTTTACTGTGCAAATTTATCGATGTTTTTTCTTTGTTGGATCAACAGATATCCGCCGAAAAAAGAAACAAAAACAATGATCGTATTGTTGTCTCTCTTCTCCCCACACCCCTTTATCGGTTCCAGTGCAAAAATTAAAAAAAAAAGAACCTTAAACATCGCTACCTATTTTTTTAAACTTTTTTTGCCAGTGTATTTCATACATAAATGACGATAACATTTTCTTCCAAGTGATACTGTGTGCTAGCTGTTTTTTTTTTTTTTTTCTTTAATCATCTATGACTAGTGCTCGAAAAAAAAGAAATCCGCATAATCATATAATAATCAAATTTATTTAAACTTTTTTTTGTATATTTTTTTTCTGTGCCCGTCAGTGTTTAATGTGGATTCGAGGAATCAAATCTATATCTATATAAAAAAATAACATTCATAATTGTTTCTACCAAAGACAAGCAACAAATGTGCAAAAACTGTCGAACTTTCTTGTAGAAATAGCTTAACCAATTCGAAATATGACATTATATATTTTTTTTTTTGCTTTTTTGTTGTTGTTGTTTTGCATTCCCAAAAAAAAAAAAATATATTATTTTTTATATTATTCGAATACTTTATTGATTATCGTATCGTTTGCATAGTTTACTTTACAAATTCGACAAGAGATACGTTCGGTATTCAGCATAGCTTGGCGAAATACGTTTTTTATTTTGTAGGGGAACCAAAAATTAAATTCCCTTCTAAATATTCTCAAATAAAAATAAAAATAAATACAATTTATAAATTTTTGCCAGAAAGTAAACAACGTTTTCGAAAAGCTAATTGAAACGAACCAATAAACGATATCCTTGTAACGGGGATACAAATCGACATAAATGAAACCCCCGATTGAGCAATTGCAAGGGAATCGAGCACTTCGGTCGTTTTTTACCGATGACAGTTTTGGGAAATTCCCATATTTTTAGTTTAATTTACTTTGACTTAGCCTTTATTTAGTTACTGGACTCTCCGCTCCAGTTTCAAAAGTTGAACCCGTTGCCAAGTTAAACAAGTAGTTTGTGTTCCCCATTGTATTTCGCATTTGTTGTTTCCATGCCGTAGACACTCTACTGTACTTTAATCTACTCAAAGCACTAACCCGACTCGATCGCTTTTCCTTTGTAAACGTGAACGTAAACGTAAAACGTTGTAAAGAAAACGTGATCGATTCAACTCATTTTCATTGATTGTTGTTGACAAAGAAATAATAAAAAAAATATATATGAAAAGATCCTAATGATGGAAAAATCTTTAAAATCAAATCGATCTTTTATAATTCCCTCCATCCAAAATCAAGCAAATCAACCCTACAAGAATATAAAAAAATCTATCTGCGCCGCAACTAATCCAAGTTGTACAATTTTTTTTTCGTTTCGTTTCGTTTTTTTTATTATAGACGGAGCTATGGAAAAATTACGCTCATTATTCGATGCTATATGCGATGCTATCTTTGGTCTCGATAGTAATTATTCCTTTTTTATATATACACATATTTCTAATTAATTACTCCTAGTCGTAATCTATCATAGATTATTTGCTTTTCCCGCTAAAGGAGAGCAAAATGTTAAGCAGGGCTGCCTCAGAAATTTTCGCTACTGTTTTTAAATACATTGTGAAGTTTTCTAAAAGTAAACAACACTTTAAAATTCCCAAGTGCAAATTGCGTGATCATTTGGTGATTTTTAAAGCATACTTTAAGCCAACAATTTAATTGATTTAAAATCACTAGCGAATTCCTGTGTCATCCTTGGTAGATTTCGTTTTTTTTTCTTTGAGAGCCCTTAAGAATGAGATCTAGCCGAGAGATCGATAGCGCTATGTAATCTTTATAAGTAGTCTATTTAATCTATCAAGAAGAGAGCACACACACACACCAGCAGACACAACAGACACATACACTCATGCGCTCCCACATAATTGCTAAAAGGCAGAACAAAAATTCGAGTATCAGTTTCCAAAAAGTTCTCATGTATCTATAAAAATATATAATTATAAAAAAAGAAAAAAAAAGAAGCCGGATTTTTCTTTTCAAAGCGTGCCATGTTTTTCTTTCTTTCTTTCTCATAAGCCATAATTCAGCTACTATACCCATATCTCTCTCTCTTTAAAAAAAAAAAAGAATCGATTTAGTTATAACATAAATTTTGGCCTTTGGCACTCGCTCCTTTGATTAATTTGCTGAGCAAGTGCCAAGGGCGTAGAGCGTTATTTGAAAAAGTTCCAATTGAGAAATTGCCAAAAAAAAATTGTACTTCTAGATGGAAAGCACCCAATTCGAACTCTAAAATATATTACCCGAACTCCGGACTCCAAATTAAATCACATAAAAGAAAAAGAAAACAATCCCAATGGATATTGCTGCTGGCCCCTTTAAAACCCAATTCTGCTAACCAAAAACCTTGTTTGATTGCGCTTCACATTCTCACACCCTCTATAAAAAATAAACAAATTAAAAACCAACTTCTATTAGAGTCCCTTTTGCAAATGATTTTTTTTTAGTGTTCTTAAATAGCAAAGACTTTTTCGTTTAATCCGTTTAAGCCTTCACCCATGGTCTGCTTTGTCTGCTCTGCGAATCAAATCACTTAATCAAAGTTTCCCCTAAAATTCTCAGATTTATAATACAACTAACTAGATGTTAACCATTAAATATTTATACCGACTTGTTTTGCTTGCTAATGTTCTTTGAACGCACTTGACTTTGAATTTTCTTCGTGTATGTGAGTGTTTTATATACGCAACAGATCAGTCACTTCATATATATACTCACACATATATAGAGCCATCACAGAATCAGTCATCAATCTGTTTCAATGACACCAATCCAAGTCCCCATCCCATCCCAAAGTTCCAAGACAAAAGAAATAAAAACAAAAAAAAAAACATGGCACGTTAAATGAAAATTATGAAAAATCCTGCAATCGTGTTAAAAGGAACAACCGAATCGAGTGGGAAAACCTCTTTGTGATTAAAGAAATACTAATAACGAAATTACCTTGTAGACAGCGACATCGAACCGCTAACAACCAAACTTCTGCTTGATTTAAAACTACAACTACAAATCCCGAAAGTAAACAAAAAGTAACAAAGCAAAAACGAAAGAAAAATTAAAGAAACAACAATAAACACTAACCCAACACCATCTAAACAAGAAAAAGGCAAACGAAACTCTCTAAACGAAATACTAAACATAATTAATCTCTCACCTAGGCTAGTCAAGTCAGGGCTCCAGCAGCATTCAGGGCCAGAGGATATATCTATAGTTGTTAGAATAAGATTTTTTTTATATCTATATATATATATATATTTTTTTTTTAATTAGATGCATGACTAAGTAAATGTAAAAATATTGCCGTGATGAAACTTACTAACTGATTTTATTTTTTTAACCTTTTTCTGTGTCTCCCTCCTTGAATTGCTCTCATAGGTGATAACTTTGCCGAATTGCTTGACGGGCTGTACCGCAGGAAGTACCACTATCCTTACTTATAATTGTCACCGCATCAGCAGCAGCAACTCCTCCATCAACAGCAGCAGGCGCTGGGCTTCACCGGGAGTACCAGCACTAGCAATGCCATTGGTAATGGGAGTGGTAGCAACAACAACATGCTACTCTATCATCAGCACTACCATCAACAACAACAACAACAACAATCGCATTTGCAACGCCTGGGCAATGTTGCTGCTCACAGCTTGAGTCCGAATGGAAGCAATAACAACATTAATCACAACAATACCAACACCAACGCCAGCACCAATGCCAACACCAACACCAATGCCAATGCCAACAGCAATACCAACAGCCTTGGCTTTAATACGATACGACAGAATGGTGTGGCTGCCCTTCACTATCTGCAGGAACAACTGCAGCTGCAGCAGCCGCAGGAGCAACAGCAACCGTTGCCGCCATTGCAACTACAATCGCCTCCCTTTCAACAACAGCCGCAGGTGTCAGGACATCATGGCAGCAGTGGCAGCTTGAGCAATAATTTGCTTTCGATTGGAAACAGCTTTAACAGCAATTCCAGCCACACCAATAACTACGGTGGCAATTACAACAATGCCGGTTCTTTCACCAACAACTGCGGGAGCGGTGGCAGTAACACGTTTAACCATGAACCCAGTAGCAGCAGCAGTAATAACTTCGCCAACCATCCTAGCCTCAGAGTTAACCATTTCGCCACCAGCGGCATTTACCCCAGCAGCAGCAGCAGTGGCTTCACCAACAATCCCTCTAGCAACAACAGCTTCAGCAACAGTCGCAGCAACAACACTGGCATCAATCCGCAACCACACAACAGCAACTCCAACAACTGCAACAATTCCAATAATTCAAACGGCCACAGCAACAGCAATAACCACAACAGTCTGCCGCAGAACGACTTTAATTTCACCATGACGGCAACTGAAATGGAATTGCATCAGCAAACTCTGAAGCTGCAGCAGCTGCATCTCAATAATAGCTTCAACAACACTACAACAACGGCAACAACATCAGCTGCAGCGGCGGCAGCGCAAACAAGTGCAGTCACATCCACTTCAACGGCGGCAACGACGACAACCACAAACCCATTTTTATGGCGAACATAACCTGAGAGTTGAGAATCATTCTTCAAATTATAAATTATATATATAAGAAACGTATATATTTATAAATAACTAAGAAACTCTTATATTGATCATCGTAGTAGCAGCAGCATCCATCGAAACCCAAATTTTTATGTTCTCAAAAACCCCAAGAAATACCCAATTATTTTTTTGTATGTTCCTCATTCTAACCTTATGTTGTATTTGGTTTTTTTCTTTTTTGTGCTTTTTTTTATATACATATTTGGGAGGAATCTTTTTTTTCTTATTGTAATTATCTGTAAGACAAGACACGTAGTATATGTATACCAATCAATAATTATATATATACACATGTAGTATATATATATATTGATTGAGAAATCGACGAAGAAGAGGGCGATCTTTTTTTTGCTTAAACTTAGAGAGGAAAAAAAAGAAACTATGAGAAGAAATTTTTTTGTCACATATTTATAACGTATAATCATATTAAAAATATATACAACAAATATATATATATATATACAAAACACACATACATATACACACACATTATATATCTACTACTATATAGCTATAGGCGAGAAGACATAAGCTCTGATTGTTTTTTTTTCTGTGTCTGAAACTGATTTTTTTGGCGCGAACTATGCCGCAACAACGTACACGTGGGCACCGCCCTCGTGTATGTTTATAGCTGAAGTTAATCCAGATATATATGAGTAATATTATCTCTTTTTTTTCATAATTTATAAATCCAATTTTTTTGTCTATATATATATCACATAAATGTAACGAACGAAGGAAATGGCTTAAATAATGGCTGGGCATGCTCAAGTTTTCAGGCTGTTTATGGATAAATGAAAAACAAAACAAAAACTTAGCTAGAAATATGCTTGAATAGGAGAAGGACCTGCGACGTGCAGAGAAGGAGAAAGAGAACCCAGACAAAATTACACTACAAATACAATTTTTTTCATAGCTATAATGAAGGATACGTGTGTTTTTTTTTACTAAATATAAATACTTTTTTTGAAATCCATTTTTTTTTAGTTTATTATAACAAAGAACTTGAGCATGTTGCAGCAAGAAAAACAAAAAACAACATACAAAATAATACATGAAACGTCTTAAGAAAGAAACGTGATAGAGGGCCCGATAAAGCGAAAATCAGAGGAGGCAACAAAGCAGTAAGGAAGAAAAACAGGATAGGAGAAAAAGGAAACGAAAGCGAAAACGAAAACGTAACGGAAACGGAAAAGCACGCTAAATCTAAGGCACTTGGAGTCGACCTGCATTTTTATTATTTAAAACCACTCCCACCCCGATTTAATGTTTTAATTTTGTATTTTAATTTGACGTTATTGTTTATATATATTTCTTTTAATTTAATACATTCTTGTGCTCTTTTTTTTTGTCGGTCACTCCACTTGCTTAATTAATTTTTTCGGTGTTGGTGCATAAACTAAAGGAACAGCAAAAAAGGAAGGAAAAAAAGATTATTACATTTTCAAAATATATGATGCGATGATTACTTTTTGTTAATTCTATAAACACATTTATTCATTTACTAAACACACAGACACACAACAAATTGTGAACCATTTTAATTCGTTCGAGGAACCCTAATTTTCTGAATTACAACAAATTTATTTTATAATTTTATTACCCTTGTCTCTGGCTTAAAAGGAAAACTTACTTGAAAGTAAGCAAACAATTATTTAAGGCAACTTAATAAACATTTTCACCACAAACAAACAGCATTTAACCCGAGTTTTATTTTTATTTCCACATATTTATGATGTTTTTCAATTTCGACGGCACATTAAGTCAACGAATTAAGTATATATAAATAATGAAGATCTAGATTTAAGAGAGACTAGTTGAGATGAACAGACACACATAGTAAACACTCGAAGAAAACTTACAGCTTGGTTGTGCTGAATACTAAATATTACGATTCAAAAACAAAACAAATAGACGAAAGAAAAAACGATAATTCCGAAATATACACAAGAAGGATGCGAAGGACGAGGCGTCGCGTTTGTTAAATCAATATTTAAGAGACACCCATTCTAAAGCCCCTCTCATCCGGAGGATTTTGGCGCCGAGTAACTTAAATCGAAGCAAAATACTCTCAACCAATGTAGCCTTAGTCAGTAAGTGGAATTACATAGTATATATCGGGTTAATTCGAAGAACAATTCATATACATACATATTTATATATATATACATAGCACCTAGCATGCGGTCAAGCCTCGAGCCAAGGCAAACCCAAAATCGAATAAATTATTATTAATTTTTTTCTTGTAGAGCGAACGAAACAAATGGAAAATACATTTTTGTCACCTTTTTTTGAGCATGTGACAAAATGAGAATCATAATAATTTTTTTATCGAGCGTCTTTTTTTTGTGAGTGCAATTCTTTAGAGATTTTTTTTCTTTACTCATAAGCAGCCAAGCTAATTTTGTTGTAATACCGAGACCGAAAACTTAAGAGATACATATATGTATATTTTTTTTTTCATATTTTTAATAACTAACGTTGTAGAACATGAGAACCTCACAGAATGAAAACCTAATCGCAAATACATTTAAAATGTTGTTCAATAAATTAAAGCAAGAAACAAGTTAAGTAACGGAAATATACATTATACATTTTTTTATATCAACGTAAATGTGTCTAGATGGTAAAGAATCTTTTTATAAAGAACAAAAACAAGGAACTAAAACATAAAAAAAAAACAGCAACATAAAACCAAAATACCAGAAATATGCATACAATTTTTTTTCTAGCCTAAGAGAAGCGTTTTTTATATAAACATATTATACAAGAAAAAACACAAAAAAACATAAAAAATCAAGCAAGCAAACGACTTGAACAGAACCTCAAGATAGTGGAGACCAGGTTAGGGGATAGCCGATCCAGGATAGACAGTATAGACAGCCGCATCCGATCTGCTGGCGTGGGAGGAGATCATGGTTAGACAGAATTATAGACGCTTTATCTATCCTAGCCTATGAAACTTTTTGGTATTATTTCGTGGTTTCAATTTCGACCATCTCTCTGCTCTATCTCCCCGCCTCTTCAGTCTTTTCCAAGTAGTCCGCCCCCCCCTATATAGCGTTCATCTTTCATCTCAAAAGAAATACACCGACAAGTTATATACAATTCGAAGAATATAGCGATATGTAAACATTAGATTTAGATAAGCCAGGAAAGACCCAAGGGAAGTTACGATATTACGATATTACCATAGTGCTGCAAGGTGGAGGACGGAATTTTTTTTTTGCAAGTACGATCGATCGGAAGGCGAAGATTGATGTGAAACGTGAACTGCCCTATGAAAGATTTTTTAATAACAACCGAACACCAAACAAAGAGCAACTAAGACGACAGAATAAATCATGATTAAACGATCAAGTTAGAATACTGAAGAAAATGCCTACAGATAAATGCATACTCAAAAGCAATATACAGTCATACATACATACATAGAACAAAGTTAGTGGAACCAATAACAAAACCGTTTAAATAGCAAGCAACAAACGAAGGGAATATATTCGACAAATGCAAAACAATTATATTACCTATACCGTATACAAAGCGTATATACATATATATACATACAAGACATATATAGAGATTATAACTATTAAGTCCCAAGTGGAAATTTTTTTGAAGTAACTAAACATTTAAATAATAATTATAATAATAATAACGTAATGTACCCGTAATCGTAATATACCGAATAAACGACACCACACACACATAAGAGAACAGACAGAAGACAGACGACACAGACTCGTAAAATGTTCGTAGTCCGTAAAACTAACGGGAAGAGAAAACTTCAAATGAAAAAAAAAAAACAAAAAAATAGCAACGCAAAGGCAAAACGCAAGAAGTTCGAAAGATAACTTGAATTTTAATTCGTTTATACAAAACACATATATACATATATTGAAATAGCAGCTAATTGTTGTACTTAAGATGTCACATTACGAAAAGAACAAATAATAAACGACAAACATTTAAAATTCAACAGAAGGGAAAAGTAACGGCTTTCTCTTTTACAGTGCAGGTGCCCTTTTGCGCCTAACAGCGCGCTCAACGCGGCGTGCGATAACCGATAGGCCTGTTTTCGATCATTACGGTAAATGTACGTCATTTTTCAAATGTTTTTTTCCCCATTGTATTACTTGTGCTTTTGTTTCTTTTCAAGTGATATATATTCAAACCATTATTTTCTCCAAGCTGAAAACAAGCAGGGAAATCCATGAGTAAGTCAGTTACAGAGGTACTTACGTCGTAGATAACAACGTTGTTAAACTTAAGGTTGTCCCACTTGAAAAGTTGGAAAACTACGAATATAGCAAATAAAACGGGTTGAGTAATATAAGATAACGGTTTTTGAAGAACATCTAACTAAAGAGGAATTATTTAATTTTTTAAGTGCGTTGACCACACGTAATATGATGATATCACTGCCATCATATGTGATTCCTTTAAGTATGGCTCTCAGTTTCGGTTCAAATCAAACAATATGGCCAATGTATAATATAAATTCTGTGACCGATAACACCAAAATATTAAAAAAAAAGGACTTATCACTCGAGAAGTACCTGCACTTCGAGACAACAAGTCACTTGAAAGCGCTTTGCTGTAACATTTCGCACTTTGCTCGAAGATGTCTCACCTGGCAAGTTACATGACCGGAGGAGGAGATCTGCCTATCGGCTCAAGTGGCAAACAAATCATGACAATAATTCCAATTTGGGCCGCATTACAAGTGTCTCGATACGGGCATATATAGCTAATATACTGTATGTATTATATAGGCATTATCAGATGGAGTAGTAAACAAAGCGCTCGACTGACACTCCCCTTGGATGTGATGGGGGGCTTTTTTCTATTTTTTTTCCGGATCGTTGCCTGCTGATAGCTGCGACACGATTTCCCAGCGAGTCCAATTAGTGTGTTCCGGAATTACGTCAGAGCACGCAGTCCCGGGCCTGATAAGGGCCGCTCTATTTCACGCGTATCGCGATCCTTCGCCCCGTGATCCCTGCTTCGCACTCCATGATCCATCATCGTGTCATGATCACACCTTCCAGAAGCTGCTCTAACATAGGCCTAATTAACCATCTGTTGGCAATAATGGCCATGTTTAAACAGGCTTTTTGGCCAGTTTTGTTTGGATTTCCCCAAGGAGAGCTTGAATCTGCCTACGGGTTGTATAATTCCCAACCCAGAAAAGGGGTTTAGGCACGCGCCAACAATGCCAATCCCATAGATAATATTCCGATGAATAGTGGCCCCATCCATTTATATATATATTGTCTATTACAGACGCTTCGGTTTGCAAATAAGTTCAGAAATCGCTGAGTAATTCTGTGTGTAATCAATAACCCAGTCGTTATCGGTGATTGAAGGCAACCGATTTGCGATTCCATGCCGTTCAACGACCTTGAAATTAGTGTATTTGGTGAAATTGGTGAAATTGTTGAAATTGGTGAACTCAGATTTAATTTTTCATTTGTGTTTAATGTAAGTTGCAAATAGCAGGTGTATACAGGTGTGCTTTATTAATAATATTATACATAAATGTAGAAATATAGAGGGAAAAAAATTTTAAAAAGGCACTGCTTTTTATATACTATAACCCCCGCAGCTGCTCCATGCACTTCAATTGTTTTTGTTTACATCGTAAATGGTTGCTTTTATTATTTATCAAATTGTCTATATGCCGCATTCCATGGCCGCCAAGGCTGCTAAGTACTTAACACATCACAGATTGAATAACCCGGGACCCGCTTCCACAATATAGCCAGATTCCACGGAGACACCATTATTCCCCTACGAAATTTATGATTTAAAAAAAAAATACCTAGGATGATAGATCCTAGAGCCCGAAGCTTAATAAATAATAAGAGAACGTGTCATTGGAATCGAGCCATAAACCCCTCCCGCCGGGTCATGTCCTTGCTTCCCGTATTACTTGGAATATATTACTTCTTGAGGAAGACCTCGTGCAGTTCCACATCCTTCAGATTGTTCACGGTGAGGCGGCGCGAGAACTTGCCCGTCTGCCAGCGCTCCTCCAGCTCCTCCAGCGTCCTGCCCCTTGTCTCCGGGACAAAGACACCGATGAAGGCAGCCGCCAGGAACGATATGCCGGCATAAAAGGCAAACAGATTGGCTGTGCCCAGGGCCGCCTCCATATTCGGGTAGATCTTCAGCATGACAAAGGCCAGGATCATGCCAAAGAAGACGGCAATGCCAGAGGCACTGCCTCGTGCCCGCTGCGGAAACACCTCCGAGATCATGAAGAACGGCAGCGTCAGCATGCCCATGGTGGAGAACACGATGTGGGCCACGATGCAGAGGACGGGCAGCCAGTGGATCATGCCCACCGATTCCGGGAACCAATTGCCTGCGGCCAGGAGCAGCATGCAGAAGCCCATGCCAGTCGCCGAGAAGATCCCAGAGGGCTTGCGACCCCACTTCTCAAAGATGCCGCTCATGAAGAGGGTGGTGATGATCCGGGCCACGCCCAGCATGACGGCCACCAGCACCGGATCGATGGTGACCCCCGCCTGCTGGGCAATCTGCACGGCGTACACAATGATCACCACAACGCCGCAGGCCTGCTGGAAGCCAAAGAAGGTGGTCATCATTAGCACCGGCTTGTACACCTCCGGCCGGTGGATCATCTGGCTCAGGGACTCGTGGGCCGCGGTGTCCATGCTGGCATCCGCCACCTCCTTCATATGGGCCAGCTCCGCCTCGAATTCTGGCACGTAGCCCACCTCTGGAAGAGCGAAAAGAAGGGAACCAGGATTAGTTCTGGGTCACTCTTCAGGTGTCAAAATTCTGGGCACTCTCATATAGGAACTGATGAGGATGCTTCCTACATCCCAAACATCAGTCTCAAAGCCTTTGTGGCTTTATTAGAACCACGACAATAGCTATAGGCCTTTAAAAATATCTAAAATGCTATAAAAATTTATGAAGTATCTTCCCACTACCTAAGTACTATATAATAACAAGTTAATAAGTTAAGAAATAAATAGGAAACGAGTTCCAAAGACACTATAATTATCATAAATATAACAAGAGCATAAATTGTCTGATTTGTTTAGATCTATCAGATTTTCAAGTCAATACATTAAAGGCTAAATTGCTAGGGAAAACCCTATGATGGCTGTCAGGCCTCTAGTGAATACTCCATTTAATGCCTTTTTTAATACAGTGTCATAGCCATATATTAAATTGTTTAAGGTGCTTGATATTTGTCTATAAACTTTGTTTAAATGGCAGCTGGTTCGTTGCGGTCGCTGCACTTTAATGGCTCATCAGAATCAATTATAATGCAAATATTTGCCTCCTACACACACGAAAAGTCAGTCAATTCAGTACTTAATGGCTCTGTAGAGTTAGCTCGAGTGCCCGATTTTTCACCACCCACTTAATAAGTATCCATTGAATGGCTCAAATTGCCGGTCAGGGGGAGAGATTGCTTGATTATCTGCAGGGACTGAATGAATCACCACCTTGATTGCTATGCATTGCCCCCTCTGTTGCCAATCTAAATGCAAATAAACTGCGCTTATAACTCACCCTTCTTGGGCAGACCGCGGAAGTATCTGAGCGAAGTCCTGGCCCTCTCCTCGCGGCCCTTGGTCAGCAGCCAGCTGGGCGACTCCGGCATGGGGAAGACGAGCAGGGTGGCCATCAGCTGGTAGCCACAACTGATGCCAAAGATCAGCAGGATGTTGTGCCGAATGAAGTAGCCGAGGCAGTACATGAGCAGGATGCCACTGGCCAGCCCCAGGGAAGTGCCCAGGATCAGGCGGCCCCTGATTCGGGGCAGGCTGATTTCCGCCGAGTAGACGCCCACCGGCGACACAAACATTCCGATCATGATGCCCCCGAAGGCGCGGCCCAGCAGCATCTGGTAGTAGATCATGTCCCGGTTCTCGTGCATGAAGCTGGTGACCAGCAGGATCCAGCCGATGAGTCCAATTAGGTTTGTGATCAGGATGGTGTATTTGCGTCCAATGCGATCCAGGAAGTAGCTGACCAGGAGTCCGCCCAGGGGACAGGCCATGTTCTGGATGGAGGCTTTAAGAAAAGAATGATTCTTCATCAGTTAACAAAGTAATTATATTGTCTTAAATATGTTGGATTAATGTGATATTATGTGCCTTTTTTCTTATTTTATTTGCAGCTTACCAAACCAACTGGACTCGTCCTTGTTGAGCCAAAAGTCCTGCGTCTCGTCGTGCAGCTGGTTGAGAGTGACGGCCGGCATGCTGACTACCATTCCGGAGCCAAGGACGCCGCTGTTGCCCAGAAAGACCATTAGCTCCTGCCGCCACACGGCCAGCTTGCCCTCGCCCAGTGGCTTGCCCTCCTTGGCCAGCGGATCCTTGACCTTTGGCACATCCTTGCTGATGACAGTGGTCTTGTACGGCGACACCAGCTGCTCCTCCTGCGCCTCCTGCTGCCCCTTCATGGCTCTTCTGTGTGTGCTCGGTACTAAGTACTAGGTACGAGTGCAGTGGTTTTTGGAACCAGGAATACTTCCTGCCTTATTGAATTATTTCAGTCGATGTCCCGCGGCTGGGGGCGTGTCTGGAGCCGGTGGCCGCCAATCAATTAATGGCTCACAATTAGCTATAGTGGCAGCGTCGTCGACTCCGCACACCGGGTTTGCCTGGGGCTCTGATAGCTGTGGCGCGACAAGTGGAAACTTCCGCGCATTTCAATCAAGGGCTCGCTCCAGTATCAATTTCACAAGTTGCCAAGACTTATCAGTTGTTACAGAGACGCCGGGAGAGCTACCAGTTCTTTCCTGGTTGGCCAGCACAAAAAACTAATAGTATTTGTTGACAAAATCGTTTTCGGTGGGATTTTCCAACTAAACCGTTTAAACTGAAGACTGCTAGCCACGAGGCACGTCCGTGAGGCTCAGCGTTTCGCTGGCGACTGAGTAACTGAAACTGTAACTGAAACTAAAACTGAGAAACTGAACGGCGGCAGCAGCCACCATAATTTGCAAATTAAAAATGATTGTTTGCATTTAATGCGACGCGTTTACGGGACGTATGCGCGATTAGCCGATTTCGACTTCGACTACGATTTCGGTGATTACGTATACGCCACCGTTAGCAGTTGGCAGCGTGCTGCGAGCAGCTTTTAAAGGCAATTAGCCATCTAATCGATCCGCCAACACCCCGCGGTGACCCCCTCGACTCCCCGACCCTGCGCTATCTCTCGTTCCTCCCCCAGTTCTCTGGCAATTCTCCGCATTTCTCTCGCACTCTCGCGATTCTCTCTCTGTGGATTCTCTCAATCGAACGACATTGGCAACGAACTTGACATTGGCGCGGGGTCAGCAAGAAGGGGGTCTTCCCACTCTTGGTCGGTGGTTCGTATACCCTTAATGGGCTTTTTAAATCTGTCTATTACCATTGGTAATAAATAATAGACGTAGGCAATTTAATTTGATATTTATTTATGACTCCACTAATCTCCTGATAATTGCCACTCACGTTTCAGGCGGGGGAATGATTCTGCGATTTATTGTGCTTTTAAGGAGCTTAAGAACTTTTTTGGTACATTTAGCTTATACCTCTTTAATTCAATGTAAAGGTTCTAAGAGTGGAAAAGACTTATGAGGCCGACTGAAAATCGTGGCGACTTTGTGTCTGAATGCAGGGTATGTGTATAAGGCAAACACAAATGTTTCGTTAATGAACATTTCTGTGCTGTTTACGAAGCAGATCACAAACGGGGCGGGTCTTGTAGCGGCTGCAGTTGGCCCAAAGCCAAAAGGCAACACAAAGAGCGGCCAAAAGAGCTTATCAGCCTGGCCCTCTCTCTCCTGCTCACCTGTCTGCTTGTCTGCCTGTCTCTTGGCCGCTTGTTCTGCGGAAGAGGTGCATAAATTATGCGATATCGAACGGAATGTGCTAATTCTAATGCCCGGCGCTCCGTTCGGACAGCTGTGGCGGGTTTTGGACTGTTTTGGACTGTTTTGGACCCCCGGGTTTATCAGCAGGTACGATGCACGCCGCTGCCACGCGGCCCTATCAGCTCGGAATATGGTAAATAATACTACTCGGATGGCGCATTCGATCGCGGGCTACTCTAATTAACGAAATCCGAGCCACAAATTGCGGTAGCTGCTGGCCGCGTATGACCACAGGCACAATGTAATCACGAGCTCAGCGCCAAATATTTATACTGCGATTGTGCGGGCCAATTTGGCAGGTTCAAATATTTATGGCTTAATATTAAAACAAATCGACCAATTTAAACAAGGCCCTGAGCTTGATTCGATGCAAATTAAAACAACGCATACAAAAAACACAGACGGCAAAAAAAGAAACACAAATTAGATAATAATTATTAGTAACAATGAATGCAAATAGTTACATATATGAATAGGAATAGAACTCTAGGTTAAAGCCGCTTTGAAAACCCATGCTTATGACAAAAACATACATCGTTAGACACGTATGTTGCCATAATTGGTATAATGCCAATAATATGATCTATAATTATCTCAGTCTCCTTACTGTGCCCTAAATATATAAAAAGTCGGGCTGCTTGAAACTCGGGCCAGGCGAAACGATAAGTAATTTATACGCGACAAGGGCCAAATTTAATTTGATTTTTGGTTTCGCATTTCGACTGATTTATCGCAGCCGCAGGCTGCCGTCATTCCCCCGCCGGTAATTATAGCGCCCTTTCTCCAGACGGGCCTTTCCCCGAAACAGTACCTGGTTCTGGCCGAAGCCAATCAATCAACCGAAGGGGCCCCGTAGGCATTTCAATCTATTATTCGCGGACTCTCAGGCAAAGCTAAAGCACAAAGATTTATAAAAAATCTAAATTACCTTTCTGGCTCAAGCAAAAAATGTTGTGTACAATATTTCCCCGTTTATATGTTAAATGTCGTGGCAGACAGCTGATAAAACAGTTAACAGCGAAAACGTGAGACTGTCTGCTTTCGCAAAAGGAACACCACCCTGTACAGCTGAGGTTAAGATTATAGCGCCTATGATTTTTGTATATTTACCAAGCAATTCAAATATATTTTTTGAGGTCTAAAGCCAACAGCTATGTGTATTTAAGGCTTAAGTAAGTAAGCATCATATAATTCTCTTAAAGGTTGAAATTCCTACTTTTTATTAACTAACTGAATTTTTGTAACTTATTCATTACTATTGTTTTTAAGGCAACTGTATGGGAGATAACAGACTTGGAGCCGCCAGATCTTTTGGTTTGATCGGATAATGGCACTACGTAGTGTGTAGATTTCCCCTATCAATGAGAATAAAGTACAAGGCGAAAAGATATGGCAGCTGGTGGCCGCTGAACTCTTGGGCTAACTGTAAAACAACAGTTATTTTGAGTTCCCTCTTGATATCATAAGCGCACTAGTCACCCGCTATCTAGTATTATTGTGTGCCTGCTGCAGGAAACCCAGAACAGTGGAAATATTATACAGAAAAAACCATAACTAACACAAAAATTCCTTAAATTCAATTCGGAAAGCTTTTCTATGTCCGTTTTTAATGCGTTAATTAATTAATTTAATTAATTTTGCCAATTTTTTAATTTTTTATGTCCTTATTTGTGGGACAAATCAATGTGAAAAATATTTATAACTAAGCCAAAACAGCCCCAATTTCAAATCGAAAATCAGTTCTATGTTAGTTCTTATTTCGTTCATTAATCTGCATATACAATGTATAAGTTTACGAAAATTAAAATTATCATTAAAATTGTCAAAAATTGCCAAAATTTTTATTTTCGTAAACTTATACATTGTATATGCAGATTTTGAAAAAAATGATAAGAGGTTACATCATTAAAATTTTCAAAAAATGGCCAAAAATTCATTTTTAAACTATATATATAAATATGCAGATTTATTATTTCCATAAAAACTATCAGAGAACTGCAATCCGAACAGAATTTAAGGCTGTTTTGGCTGATATTTTAAGCTTTGAGTTGTCCCAAAAATTAGGACATAAAAACCCCATTTAAAGACCCAAAAATATATATCTTCTGAACAGCATAGTTTGGCCAAAATAGAGTAACAGCCAAATGCCGTATGTGGACCGATTCGCCGTTAAAATGTTAATTATTTAAAATTAACATATGGAAAACAGCGGCCTAAGAGTATGCTACAAAATATTAAAAGCCACTGTAAAACTGTAAAGTCAGCCGGCAAGCCGCAGCTGAGTCACGTGGCCGAAGAATTAGCTTAAAAAGTGATTTTCTAGTGCCAAATCCCGCGGAAGTGTGTTTCTAAATCCGTTTTCTACCCATCCAGACCAGAGGCGTCGCCTGCACGCCAAGAAGCTGCTCCAGCAGAGCCGCCCCAGCATCTGGAGCAACCTGTCCACGCTGCAGAAGCAGCAGCAGCTGATGTCCGCCAAGAACCGAGCCTTCTCCACCACGCTGAGCGACGCGGACATCGCCCTGCTGCCCCAGATCAACTAGAGCCAGCTGAAGCTGTACGAGGGCCAGCTGCAGACGACGGATGCCCAGGAGCCGCAGCGGGTGGCCATCAAGGTATGTTGGCTGGGAAGAATCACTTTAAGTGACTAATCCTCTCTGTTGCGATCCCCTCCAGAGCCTGAGGAAGGGCGCC